>JAPZEA010000024.1:4159807-4174778 GCA_029783685.1 Heniochus monoceros | reverse complement strand
TTGGCATGATATTGCAGTTGAAAGCCTGGATTGATATCTAAAGTCGGCTGAAGTGGTGTGTTCAGGTGCAGGCAGGCAGTTCTGTTCACTGACTTAAGCACAAAGCACGACATCACATTCCCAAGCAGACAGACAAACGAAGCAGACTACCAGCTGGAAAACATCTCGAAAAGGATCATGTGAATTTATTAGCTTCTTGTATTAACAGTGCTGCTGCTTATCTGCTGCCTACTTTAAAGCTTCCCCACAGGACATGAATGAACAAAGCATTAGTTTCCATTACATTGCGGTACCACAATAACATCATTTTGACAAGGTCATAACCAGACATGCTGGATTACCAACGTATCTCAAGCAAGTCTTTGCCTATTGATTTTCATGCTGTAATGAAATGAACTGATGTCAGCTGAATGTCTGCAAGGTAGAAAAATATATTCAAAAATGTATTAAACGTATTATGATCTGCCTTGGCCAATGGTCAGCAGAAAGCTTAGAACTTTTGCCAAATAGCAACTTGTTATGTTAGAAAATATGCAGAACATGAATCTGAATATATAACCTTAAAATGTATGTGATGCAATACATGACAGGATAACACTGCCAGACTGGGGTCGTGTCTGCGTGTTTGTAATTGATATTTTACCTGGTAGCCTATGGTCTTGGACCGGCACCACTCAAGAAGGATCTGTTTGATACTGCTGGCGCTGGACACCCCAAAACTCTGAGACCGCTTCAGTTTGGGTTTGGAGTCCACTGGTTTGGGGCGACTGTACATAAGAAGAAATGGGGCAAGGATTCATGTGAGAGTTTCATTGTATAGGAAAATTACATATACAGTAATTCCCATGACACCCAAATGTGGCATTCCATGCATTTACCTGTTACTGGCTTCAGAGTCCAGTCTTTCAAAAATAGACCGACGAGCCTGAGCTCCAATGTTACGTGGCAGAGTCTGTGACCTCACCAGCTCCCGCCTCCTCTCTCCCACCTGCCCGAAGGACCTGTCACTGCTGGCATCACCGTCTCTGCAGGATATGAGTGCAGAGGGGTCAGACAATGCAAAATCTCTTTTACCTGTCCTAAATGATGTCAGCTTTCATGTCTCACCTGTCATGCTGCAGCAGCCCTGAGTAGGTCACAGATTTAGCTGGGGCTGAATTTGCTTTCTCTGCCCAAGACAAAGAGTCACTGTAAATCATATCCATGATGGTGTGGTCTCCAACAGGATAGCGTGTGTGTGTGTGAATGCATGGCTCACCTTGAAGGCAGGGAGATCCAAGAGCTCTGATTGGTGTAGGGGTCCATGTAGAAGATACTAGCAGCAACAAAGAACAAGGAAATCGAATGTTGTAAGTACATCATCCTCCATTCATGGCAGGAATATAACACAGGAGAAAGCAATTTAATTATTTCTTTGACATGTAAAATACATGGACTTGGAAAATGATACATTTCAGATCAAGTATTACTGAACTACACAAATAACTATGAAGTAAAAATCTAGCAAATGAGTCTGGAAAATAAGCTATTTTTTGAAAACAATGAGATTGCAGGTATGAAGTTGGATGTTGGAGCAATTAGGATTTAATACCAAAGCTTTCTTTTTCATCTGAAAGCCAAGGTAAACCGTATTTTCTGGTAAGAAGCTTGTGTTGTTCACTTTCTCCATATACAATGAATGCAGCTTTGTAACAAACAAACAAAAACCATTAACAGGAAAAAAAGATGACTTGACTAGCTGACATAGAATTGAGACCATTTGCTACCTGGTTGAACTGGAGGCTCCTCTATTGGTTGGGTCTCTTTGGTGCTAGCAGGTGATTGGCTGGCAGGTGAGGCTTCAGAGACTGGAGATGACCGAGAACCAACAGGGCTGCTGGGAGAATCAGGGCCCTTAATTTCTGCCGTCTTGGTTGTAGCGGTGATGGGGAGGTGTGGCATCCGCATGGCCACGGGAGCTGTGTGCTCGTGTGGGAAGTCAATGGGTGGAGAGATCTTCCCATGTACCAACGCTGAATGTTCTGGTTGGATATTAAGATTTGAAATGAGCACTTTGATGAAAATTCTTAAAGCTGCAATAATCGATAATTTTATATTAACAATGGATCAAACAATATGTGCAATATAAAAGGGGTTGCTCACAGTAACAAACCCACAGAGAATTACCACCAGACTCTACATCCAGCTGTTTTCAGCAAAAAAGCTCCAGTAAACTACTGTTCGTACACTACCTACCCAGCACCAAATGGCAGATAGAGAAAGTTATCAACCGGCTGGTGAACATAGTAGAGCATTAAGTAGTTAAGAGCTAGATATTTCCCTCAGGAATTGGTGGACTTTGCAAAAAGAATCTGCTGGATGTGTGAATAAGCAGCTGTTTGCTAACTGGCCTGCCATATCATCTTTAGAAAGTGGTAATAGGTCAACATTGTGTTAAGCTTGTCCTGATGCACTGAGCTGCCAAAAACCAATTAACACAGCTTTCACTAACTCAACTCCACTTATTATCCTGAACTTTGTGCATTTTTTTCCACAGTATACACATCACACCAAATACTGGGAGCTAGCCAGCATAACTGCAGCCCCTGAACCATTTAATTCCAACTGGATGCAAACAAAAAAAACCTTCAATGAATGTAACTACGGTCATCATGGGCATCAGAAATGCATCTTCTTTATTATAGGGCAACTTCCTTAACCTCATACATTTCTAAAATTTAAATCAGACTAATAAGGTGCAAATATAAGGTTGCTCTCCTCAGTAATTTAGCATTGAACATCCATAAACATTTGTGTCTCACAATAGACAGATTTAAAGACGCATGGATGCAGTAGAAGCTAAAATATTCAAATTTTTTGTCCGTAAGATGAGTCAAGGTCGAAAAACACTGGATCCTACATTTCTTATAATAACAGCTCGGTTGCATCTTTTTGTGAGACCCTCCCTGCTTGATAGCATCCAAGTCTTTCAAAATCCTCTCCTTAAATTTGTAACACAAACTCTCTGTTACAGATTTGCAGTCTCTGAGCCCAAAATAATCTTACCTAGCCATAATCTCTGATGGCATCATCACTTTGTGAAGCTCTTCCAAAGCCACAGAAGACATTATTCAAGTGTTTCCACTGGCTGAGTGGTACCCCATATGAATAGTAAACTGAACTCTATGTTTAAAGCCCCCCTTTGAAACCCCTTTTTTTCAGGGCTACTATGATTGCGAGCGATGTTGACTCGGGCTGTGGAACGGTTGTGACGTGGTTACCTGTGGCAGCAGCGTGCCCATTCTCCAGGCCAGCATGTGTTGGGGTGGGGTCCACCTCTATTGGCTCCTCTCTCTCAATACTCTGAAACACATAGAGTCATGAAGTTAACAACAACACACTAGCACCCTTCATTGCTTTTACAGGAGCATGAAGTCATGTTTGACCTTCACTGGCGATCAGTAGGGGGTCTGTTGGTGGAGTCTTTTGCTTCCAAAACAGAGTACAAGCTGGAAAATTAGTTTTTAAAGCCAGCAGTTTAACTACCTGATGAATTAATCATTCTGGTATTGATTAGTTGTATTGATTGATTGCCCACAGTATTATTTTTGGCAGAATTGTACTTGTTGCCCCTGTGAACTTGTGTGAGTTCTGTTTGGAGTCATTCATAACCCAATATGTTGTGTTTGGATCACAGACATTCAGGGCATCATGTTCCTCTGGTTTGAACAAAAAAAGAAATCCAGATGTCCGTAGCTCATTGAGTCATTGTTGGACCATTTCACTCTTTAAAACTTTTGTTTTTTTTCTCAAACATGTGGGCTTTTTTGACACAACTTCAGACAAAACAAAACAAATTGGCAAGACACGACAGGACTCAAGGAACTTCAAAGTTGGCCGGTGCGTGGTCTTCACTGAAGTGGATAAATGAGCTGATTGCTGTAGGCGTGAGAGGTACCGGGGTGTTCTGTTCTGTGTGTTTGCCTCCCCTCCTGTGATAAGACTGGAGAAGTCTTTGTTTTAAATCAGGCACCACTGTCACTGACACGCTCAATGATGGGACAGCTGCCAGAATCTGTCTGGAGATCTGGCAGCCTGACTGCTAAAATGATTGAGATCAAGTTTTAATGTCAAACATCATCAGTATCTAGAGTTCACATTTCAACGTCTATGTGACTCTGGCTATTTCCTGTCTCTGTGATCAGAGCAGACCTGCAGCGGAGGCTCTTTTTCCTCTTTCCAAACACAATCAGCTACGTGGAAACAGCTAATCACCGTCCTAAGCAGATACTTCTATCTCAAACTCTTAACCGCATGGTGCTGCTGACCCACATAGGTTGTGGGTCAAGCTGTCACTTTCCATGTGGCTCTGTTGGAGAGATAGCTGGAGCTTAGTGTGTTGATAGTCGGTTCCTTTGGCGCAGAGCAACACCACTCAGGTCAATAGTTCAGTGCCGATAGCTGTGCCTGTGTTCTCAAGGTCAGTATCAAACCACATGTCACATTGTATCTGTACTGGTCTAACTGATCCTGAAACAGGCTTTCAGGATACTAACACGCCCTCAGACAGCCATGTTGGAGATCCTCAGCTCTTTGGCAACAAATAACTCATGAACAGCTGGTTGTATTTTGAACTTGGCTGTCACACTGGAATTAAATAGACAAGGCTGATTTCTGTGCTGTTTTTCACCAAGAGCATTATTTCACCACTCACACATCTGATGCATCAATTCTGTGTTTTGATAACGTCAGCAGCAGAACAGCAGCATTTGGTCAGCTTGTCTGTGCTGTTAGAAGCTGCTAAATGAACGGACAGAGGACATGACCGTACAGAAAAACAAATGAGCAAAAGTTCCTAAGCTGTTTCAACACTGTTCATTTCGTGGGATATATCTGGCTCTTTAGCTGCTGACTGTTCAGGTATGTTAACCAGCTAACCAACTTTGCCTGCTGTTTGGTGATGGGCAGGTAGCATGCATCAGGTTTATCATAGCTTATTCCCAGAATCCCCGAATTACTCCTACAGCTAGCAAAGCAATAAATAATAAAACAATCTGTCTGCATTGCTAAATTCTGTCGCAGGAAAGGGACTTTTTTCCAGAATTTATGTCAATCAACCTTTTAAGAACTGAATTCAGAGCTCAATTTTCTGCCAGAAAAAAGATAAAAATCTCTAGCAAGGCAGAAACATAAAACCACTACTGTATCCCCTCCTGTCTCACACACTTAAAAAGAACAATATGCTGGACTTGCTGCGAGATAGCATGCTGCACTCGCTTGACGAAATAGCTGGGAATGTGTAAATGTGTGTGTGTGTTTGGCTGAGCTGACCGTGTAGGAATGCTAGTGGTGTGTGTGTGTGTGTGTGTGTGTGTGTTTGTGTGTGTGTTAAAACAAGGCAAGAAGAGAGTGTGAGTGTGTGGAGGGGGGGTTGTCACACCTGGAAGGGAATGAGGAGATAAAGTGAGGAGTTCTGGAGGAAATATCCTCATGTATGGAAAGGTGAGGAAGGCAGGGGCAAGCAGTTGTATATTGCATGATGGGTAATGAGGCAGAGGGTCGGGGTAGTGAGGTAGAAACAGCTGGCTGTCCAGCAGGAGGAGGGAGACAAATTGCAGAATGTCTGGCTTTGGGGAGGGGAGCTTTCCTGGCTTAAGCACTCAGATCATCAGACATCCACAGTGGGTCAGAGGGGGAAACATGATAGCAGAGCCGCTGTGGTTCCTGTAAACCCTCTGGTATCTGGATTTCTTTTTTGCTGGCAGAACACACTGGTGCTTATACTTAACATGGCACAGTACTGACGCATACACATATGCATACACAAACACTTTGGCATTAGAACCTCATGAGTATGCACATAAACATCAACCGATATCTGTTGGATTTTCTTCACCTGATGCGCTTATTTGTTGTTTTGAGGATCATCGGCTTTTATTAAAATATGGATGTCAGCAAGACAGCGTCTCCAATGGTTCAGAAACAACCCTGCAAATGTGTTTCACCCTGCCTTAAAGTGATGCTGAACTTTGGTAGAAGCTTGATCTTGACCAAAGTTCAGATATTGCATTTCTTCATCCCTGCTTTATCATTGTAACCACTTTCTTCCTGCTCGTTTATGCTTTAAGGTGTGATTTTGAGACCATTTCATCATAAGAGTGACTGGATGAAAAAAAATGCTTCTTGCTTCTTTTCTTACTCAATAAAGACAGAACCAACAGAGTAAGACCATCTGCAGTCTCTGGTGTTATATCATAGGCAGGAAGTTATCAAGTGCAATGTTCTAGCAGAGGTCAATATTGCTGCTAGCATCTGCTACACTGCAAATATTTACACGTTGAGTAGGTGTGGATATATAAGTTTGCAGCAGCAATGAAACTTATGTAAATACACAGCTGCTCCAAAGTGAGTCACTGCCCATACTAACTGCTATCTGCATCAGTTTGGGAAAGCTGGTGCAAAATATTGTATCTTTATGAATGCAATCTTATGTAACTGGACAATATTCTTCAGGTTGATGGCAAATGAGATCAGACAAATGTGACTGAGTTTCAAATTAGTTTTTCAAGGTAGAAACTTGAGAGAGTTTCACATTTTACTTACAGCTTCCTTAGTGACACATGAACCTAAAAAGACTTTAAGTGAAATGTAATGCATTCTCAGGAATATTCCAGGAATATATAATGCTTTTGGATCTCTGGAGCTGAGTAGCGTGGCTCCAGGAATTGTAATGTCAGTTGGTCAGTTCACTACTTTGGTCCAGTGTGAGATATGTAGGCAAATTATAGATGGATGGAAATGATGCTTGATCAGACATTGATGTTCCCCATAGGAGAAATTGTTATAATGTTTAACTTTTCATCATCATCAGGCCAAAATTTAAATTTAACAACAAATTACGTTCCCATCAACCTCAACTGTTCTTTGCGCTTAGTGCTAATTAAATGTGCAAATGTTAGCATGCCAACACACTAGGCTGAAACTGTGGCTGTGGTAACACTGCATGTTAAACATTAGCGCGTTATCATTGCTCTGTGTTTTCATCTGGCCTCGCTGGGCTGCTAGCATGGCTGTGGATCTTGTTACCATGTTGTGTGGATTGATAATGGATTTGGCCACTTCCAGAATTTAACTGCCAATCAAATGCTTGCTGAATAGGCCACCAAAAATATGGTCAGTAGTATTTTTGTCCCATTACAATCCCAAAAACTATGCCAGAGCCAACAGTCAAAGTCTGGATGACACCCTGTATCCTTGTCAAATAGGAATCAAATTTAAAGATATCATCACCTCAACCTATCAGCTGCTGGCAGCTTCACAAATCCATATCAGTCAGTTCACACTACAAGTCACGTTTCTCTTTAATGGCAGACACATGTATTAGAGTGTTTGGTGCCTACTGATAAGCGACTAAAAGTAGCATCATGTCACGATGACACAGAAATAGACCAAGCTGAGCTGTGTAAAGAACCCTTGATTGACATACAGGAGGTATATTTACATTTTTAATTAGTCCCTGACTTCTAAAACGTAAATAAGCTTAAAGTGGGTTGACCAGTTGTTTAGTCTGGGCTGTTATTATCAGCTGTCACCATCTTATTGCACTACATAGAAGAGGAACAACCCATAAATGTGGGCACATGCAAAATCCCTGTCATAACAGAAGTGACAGAAGTGTAAGTAGACAAAAGTTCCTTTTATGTGTTCAGGGCACAACAAACTTCCTCCCTGAGAGAGGATCATGAGTGGGGAACTATAAAATGTTAGGATGAAATTCTAGCAGTATGACCACTAGCTAGAAATGCCCTTCAAGCTAAATCAAAACGTGTCCTAAACAGCTGTTAGCTTAGCTAATGTTCCATCTGGAGTAAACTGGACACACAATTGCAGAACCTCTGCATCACCTCAAGCTCCACAGTGCACTAAGAAGATGTCTTCAAATGTTGTAGATTACTGAAAACGTAACATTAGGCCAATTGGTATTGGTAATGTATTGTATAGTATTGTTTTGTTAAAGAGTTATCTTCAAGCTAACAGTGGTACAACACATCAAATACATTATGATAGCCTATATTAGCTGCTATGTTAGCTTGAGTCCTGTAAGAGTGTACCGTTTCCATAGTGAAACTAAAGACAATTACCGTTCCTGTTCCAGTGTTAACTCAGTGTAAGTTTCCACATGGAATGTTAACAAAAATATATAACATTTGCAGCAATGTTGGCTGTTACTTTTGGACAATGTGCCCTGGGAAACCTGTCTGTTCAAACAGGAGGAGGTATTAGCTGCTGGGTGAGCGCCACGTCCTGTGTTTAGTCAGAAGACATTGTTTAGCTGTCAGAGGCATCTTCATCACTGACACTTTAATGAAGACTTTGTAGGGGTGGGGGCGAGGTGTGGATTGGACGACTCGGCTGCAGGGGGGCGAGTATTTGATGAGGGTGCACTGTTGACTTCTGGGAAACATATAGTGCACTCAGAGGGTGTCAGAGCAGTGGCACATTGCTGTGGGGGCTCTGTTCGCCAACACATTGCATTTGAAATGAAACAATGCCTGAGTTTTGTTTGATGCAGGTGTGCAGGTGGTGTGCATTTCAGCACTCATGCTCATTGGTGCAGCCTGATCAGGAGAGATGGAAAAGTATGGACCGAATTATGCACACAAAAAGACAAACTACTTTTATTTCAATTGAACACAACTGCATTTAATAGGCAATTAATGATGCAACATCACAGCTTTATCTCATAATCAGCCTACATGGGCTTCTACTTCTACTTGAGTACTTGCTTTTGATACTCCATCCACTTCTGGATATGTCTAGTTTGTTTAATCTCCACACACAAATACAAAAATAACAAATTGTGATTTTATAGGGAGTTACATGCTCCAACTATTTCTAGCTAACGTTAGCTGGTTCTCCCTGCACTCAGTCTTTATGCTCAGCTAATCGCTAATAATACAGATTTGAGAGTGGTTTTCAATACTTCATCTAACTCTCAGCGATAAAGAAGACAAACATATTTCCCAAATGTCTAACTAGTCTTTAGACTTGAACTAAAGTCATTATTTACATACTGGATTCTGTATCTGTATTTCAAAACCTTTGCAGTTCCTTTCATCCTGTAATGGTTTGTCATTTCTGCAGGGCAGCAAATCCTGAAAAGTGGCCCTCTTCATCAGGGTCTTACTTTTATTTTAATGAAGATTCTACTGGTGTTATTTGGGGCTGGGCAACCAAAAATCCTTGCAATACTTTTTTTAAAAACTGTGTTTTTCTTCATCTCTCCATCTAATAAGCTGTCCTCAGTCCCTCAACCTGTCTTTACATCTCTCTTTGTCCATGTTAGGGTGACATTTGAGCCTCACAGGACATTTGGCTGGTGGAAGAATACAACACTAGAACAATGAAGGCAGGCTGGCGGCCTTCCAATCAGTGCCGGTGTGTGTGTCACACAAAGATACACTCACTGAGGGGTTCCTAACTTTAGTTCTCATTTTAATTTGCAAAACAAATGCACCAACACAAAGACTGCCATCAAGACACACATGATTTCACAGAGACACCTTTGCTGGTAGCAATAACATGACTGACTGAGTGAGGTGACTGAACTTATTATGAACCATTACAAAACTTGTTAACTGTCATTCATCACTGTCAACTACACTAAATGACAGTGACAGCCAGTGACTTTGCATTTTACTATAGGACTAACAGAAAAGCTCAGAGCATAGCAGCAGTATCAGTGCAAATGAAACATATGAAGCAAGAAGCATGCTGTGGTGCTGCAGCTACTGTAAAGATATCAGAGGTCTCCACGGCTATCAGAGGAAACAGTTAGTGACAGAGGACTCCTGCTCTGTAATTTCCTCCCAGGAGTCAACAGAGGAATCCTCTCAGAGGAAGAAAGGCGCAGTCAAACCACCTGTTCTTCAAATACATTCACACAGCCTGCAATTTCTCTGCTGGAGAAATCCAGGGAATACCACTTTGGGCTGAGAGTGGAAAATATGCAGTGCCTTTGAACTATGAGGATATAAAACCTAATTGCAGGTGAGAGCCACTGTACAGGGAAAAGTTTTCTTCATAAACACAGCACCGCTGAATGCAAGTTACAGTCTTGGCGTGATTTCATATGTGCTTCTCTGCAAACTGCACCTTAAAATCAGGAGTGCACTCATGCTTTTGTCATTCTTTTGAGGTCTGTAACAATATCTCACTGTAAAAAAAAAAGGCAGGATACTCTCTTTACGCTAAGAGGCAGAGACACTGGATACTGATGCCAGGCAGTCGGTCTGTTTCTTTCAGTCTACAGCAGGAACAATTACTGAACAAATTCATGCCCCTTACTGGATGAAGACTTCCTATTTTGGACACAAATATATAACGCTAATGTTGTGTTTGGGGTCCTGGAAACACCAGGCCCTCTTTACAAAAACAGACTTTGTTTTATCCATTAAAACTTCATGACTTTTCTGCATTTGGTGAGAATTACTGATAAACATGATTCTGAACTGATGTTACAGAACTCCAGAAAATGGCATATTACTTTTGTTTGGGGTCTCAGACACTTCAGCTTTGGTTAAATACAATATATTAACATGAAAGGACCTTTTATGCAGAGGTCTAAATGATCCCAGACATAACACACTATGTAGGATATCTTCACTGGGTTTTTCTTTGTCTGTGAATGACTTTTTGGAAAACAAAAAAAAAAAATGTATATATACATTATTTGTTCATGCATAGCACACATAGCATACAGAACTTGCTCAGCTGCTCCCAATCTCCCATCAGCCTTTGCTCGTCTGTTTTTGGTTAAGTCACTGTTAAAGATTTGTAAGCGTCATGGTGGAAGAACAGTATGGTTCCAGTCTCTTTCAGGCCAAACATCTATGAGAAATAGGTCTTTCTAGCTGTGGGGAAAAGATCATTTTTCACTCTTGCACTCCCTCCTCTGTAACATCGAGCTCCAACATATGGCAACAATAGAGCGACTCTCCTGTCTTCGCTGTCCACCTCCCTTCCTCCATCCTCCTCTCCTCCTCTGTTCCTGGCAGCGAGGCAGAGGAGGGCAGGACGAGGTGGGGGAGTCCGACATGCTGACCTCTGCTAGGTGAGCTGACAGAGAACACAGTCTGTATCACCTCTCCCTTCACTCCCACTTGAGAAGTTGACCGTGTGTGTGTGCGTGTGTGTGTGTGTGTGTGTGTGTGCGTGTGAATATGTGGAGAAAGGCCTCTGCTCCAGAAGAAACTGTTTTGTGGGGGTAATACTGATGTTTTATCATAATCTAATCTGGTCTCCTCTGAGTTGCACCACAAATATGATGGATATGATGTCATTTGATTGATTAGCATTTTTAACTTGCAGCGGTTCAAGGGATGGCAATGACAGTCTGTCGGCTGGTCGGTCGTTACACCACTTTGATCCAGACTGCAATATCTCAACATATACGGGAAGGATTGCCATGAAACTTCATTCAGCCATTCATGACCCTCAGATGATGTCTCCTAATGACTATGGCGATCCACTGACGTCCTCTAGTGCCGCCATGAGGTTGTCATTTTTGGTTTTCAGCTAAATATCTCAACAACTATTCATTGGGTTTCCATGAAATTTAGTCTAGACATTCATCTCCCACTCAAGATGGATTGTATTACCTTTTGTGTTCCCTTAACTTTTTATCTAGTGTCATCATCAGGTCAAATATGTCCAGGACTCTGGATTAAATGCCTGCAAATGTAATGACGGGCCCATAAGCCTGAGCTGTTCTTTGCATTTAGTGCTAATTAGCAAATGTTAGCATGCTAACAGCCAAAACTAGGATGGTGAACATGGTAAATGTTTACTGCTAAACGTCAGCGTGGTAGCATTGTCATTGTGAGCATGTTAGCATGATAACATTAGCATTTAACTCAAAGCAACCCTGAGGCAAAGTACAGCCTCACAGAGCTGCAAGCCTGACTGCTTCTCATCAAGGGTGTGTGTAAGGAGCCCTAACTTAAAGGAAATGGTCGTCAAATGTAAAGATATCGCACTCCAATTAAATAACAGTTTTGAATAGTCTATAAAAACTAGTCACAGCCTCATTAGTGGTTGGAGGGGAGGTGATGAATTGGGTGTAGGGGTTGGGAGGTGATACTGGTTCCCAGCCACATGTCTGCAAAATCTTCACCAATAAAATATAACTGCTGCTGAGTTCACTGATGAACACAACTTCAACCAGAGAGGAAGACCGAGTCTGTGAGCTGCTGTTATGTTTGTTTGGACTGAAATCCTGCAGAGCCTGAGCCCTGATCTGAAGGCTTGTGACTGAGAATCACATACATCAGCTGGAGCAGACATCACGATTATAACCGTCTCCATCACACAAACCACTGTTTATACTTGGCCCTGTGAGGTTGGCCTGGTCTGCAATGAAACATGAAAACACACAGATAAAGGGTGGAGAAGCAGCACTGCCAAAAGATCTCATCCCCCTGAGAGTTTAGATTCATACCTCCACAGAGGACAGGAGAGGAGACAAGAATCCAAAATGAGCTCTGGTGCTTAAATCCGAAAACACTGCACTTATTAAACTCTGGAAGCTGTATTTAGGTTTAATGTATTTAATGAGCTGAGTAGTTACTTAAGGCTGCTTTCTTCACATATTTTTTCTCATGGGTCACACTGCTTGTCTGTGCTCATACTGGATCATGCATATTTTTCTTTGTCTTCTTGCAGTGGCTTTACTTTGCACACCCTGATAAGGCCACTATTTGTTCTTTTTTTCCTTCATATCTCCATTCAAACATTCCCACACACCATGTTCTAGTGTTGAATTTGCCACCCGTGTTTTATGGAAATATTAACCGTTTGTTACATATTGTTATGCTTTACTCACTGTATGCTGTTCCTGTGGCTGCTGCAGTGCCCCATTTCCCTGCAGGGCTCCTGATAGTTTCACCTTATTGTGAAAGCAAATACGCTGTCTTTGCAACGGGCTGAATGCTCACCTCCAACACTCCATCATCTCACCCTCAGAGGGTTTACATTTTGTGTTTCATCCTTGCGGTGACTGACAGGCAGATGGATTAACTCTGGGTCATGTTCCTACTTTGCTTGGCCCAAAGTAGCAGTTGTATGTGGGTCACCCTCCCATAGTAGGAGACTTAATGTCTGACAAAACCTGAAAACTCCAGGAACCTCCACTCTCTCACCCATGACCCCGCACAGTGTCGCCCAACCTTTAAAGCCAATTTTCCTGAAAGTGCCCTCTGGCCATTACTCCAACACGCTGGATCCGAGTGCAGCTAAATGAAATTGTAAAGTATTCCCACAGTGGATTGAGCTGATGTAGCCAAAGAGCCAAGCTTGAAATCTACTTCTGAAGTTGACTTCCAGTAAGGCTCATTGGTTCCAGATGGCAGCGAGGGCGAGCTGTCCCACCGGCCAGTCAGTTATTAACCTGTTTCCACAGAGATGATGACGGGAACACGGCCTATTGTCTGGAAGTCATTAAGAGAGCCAGGGGTAGCCAGGGAGTGGCCACATACCTCTGTTAAACCCCCAGCATGTGTACGCGCGCACACACACACGCACACACACACACACACACACACACACACACACACACACACACACACACACGCACGCACTCTCCTCAGCTGTGCCCTGTTTTCAGTTTTATTTCCTTCTTCTATATCAGTCTATTTGAACTTTTTACTGATGCTGACTTTTGACTTTATCAGAATAAATATTGCCAAACCAGCATTGTAAATGGTCTTGATAAGTAGTGTGCATTGCCAAACCACTTGTGCAAATTAATAACAGAGTGACTGATAGACCAACAACAGTGCAGAGATGATTTTGAAATGATATTTGGTGAAATGATGAATCACTCTATGAGAGGTTTTTAAGTTAGATCATATATTTGGCAAATTAGTAAACACTGATTTGAAACTCTGTCTTCTGCTTTCCATCTCGCTCATGGGTGTATTAATAGCCACAAAGGGGGGGTTGGTGCCAGGAATCCAGCCTTAAAATGCTGCTGAGCTCAGAGGGGGATACTGGGGGAGGGGTGAAAGTGTGAGGAGGGGGCCACCAGGGCAGAGAGGAGTACATGGATGGATGGATGGGTGCTGGTAGAATCTGTGTACACACAGAGATCAGAAGTTGAGAGCTGGCTCAGCCTGGGGAGTCTCCACAGACAGCGTGTAAATGTCAGCTGTCTTTGTCATGGAGATAAACAACACCGCACTGCACTCTCTACTCTGCAGTGTAACCCTTCAGTGTAAATTGTGAGAGTCAGTATGAAGCAGTTAAATGACTTCTTTTAATTCAAACTAAGCGAAAACAAAGCATTAAAACATTGCTAATATGCTACACCATGTGGTATAATATTTCCCACCACACTCCTGATGGTACCACCACATGGAGGATAGCGTTAGGTCTGAGGCTGTGCTTGCGTTAGGTGATTGACATCAGATGCTTCATTCATGCTTCACCTCCACTGGCTCATTCATCGCCCGCTTTCAGCTATGGCGGCTACGGTGATACCAAGTGCTTACTGTTAAGAATACAATTAAAACACATCACATATTGGAACAACCAACTGTATTGCAGTGGTGCTATCAGTGAAATTTGACACCAAACTATAAATCTTAAGTTTACAGCAAGACACAAGCAAACTTCAAATGCAATTACTGTAATAGGAAGTTAAAATTGCAGCAAGGCACAATCACAACCAAATACACTCAGCATACTATGGACCAGCACAACAGCAGCTAGCTGCTGCATCATACTACACAATGCAGGAAATTGGCCACAAACCTGGTGCTTGTGTGTGTGTACCTCCACATATACAGAACAAATATGTGTGTGCATACACTGCAGCAGGCCCATAACAGTGGATTCATTTTTTCCACAACCTAATGATAAAGGTGACAGTATATTGTGATATAGAGCAGATTTCAGATCATATCACCAGCCCTGCCAGTAACACAGTGATTCA
>JAPZEA010000024.1:4091440-4101672 GCA_029783685.1 Heniochus monoceros | reverse complement strand
GGAAATGATACGCAGCACTAAGATCTTGGGAAACTTCTGTATTGTGAATTTTTTAGTGCATCTCCTCCTGGCTTTACACCTGTAGCACGTCTGCACAGAAAGAAGAAACACTGAGTTAGTTCACTCACTGTTTACAAGCTTCCAATTTTTCATTTTAATGACTACTACAATCATATGGCTAGTACTGGAGTTTTAAATAGCCAGAATTGAGACTTCTTAAGCACCAAGTGGAATACAGTTTAATACCAAAATAAAGAAAGAATGCTGGGTAAACCAATGTATCTCTTTTTAAACATACAGATAGCTCATACAAAGCTGAAAAATGACACACAGAAGCTGTAAAATGATATGAAATATATACTGTAGTTCAACTAAACTGACTTCATGAAGAATCCTGTTGGTTCTTACCGGCTTCTCATCCCCGTCAAGGACGTCTTCTTTGGTGAAGAGCCGCACGCAGTCCATCAGACTCACCTCACCATAGCCCTTCTGAGCACAAACATAGATGCATTCACATTAGCATGCACACAAGCAAACCACCCACCCACACACACACACACACACACACACACACACACAGAAAGCAAAGCGAAGCACAAACAGAGACGGAGGAAACCAAAAAGCTGATGTTAGGAGCTGTGGGGAGATATTGATTAATGCTTCAAACATGTCTATAAAAACACACAGACAGAAAGTCACCTCTGCATCACCTGATTTTTGTGTCTGTTCACCTTCTGGGACTTGTTATGTTACAGCTGTGTGTGTGTGTGAGTGTGTGTGTGTGAGTGTGTGTGTGTGTTTGCTAACCTTGGCGATAGGTAGAGAGAGATCCCAAAAGGGGTCGAAGACAGTGGAGCAGAAACCACAGTGGCTGCAGGTCAGAGAGCTCTTCAGCTGCCCTACAAACAGGTCTGTCAGAGCGGGAGAGATTACAAAGATTACATGAAGAAAGCATGACATAGATGACTGGATCAACATGTAAATTATTAAGAGAAGACAGCTATTGTACTTTTCTTTCTGCTGATCATTTGAATTTCATCTTTGTTTTCAGCAAAATAAGAGTTCAGCCAGACCATGCCGTGCCCAGACTGGAAACAACTTTGATATGTAAAACAAATATCATCTACAAACCTAGAAACAAGTTAAGTCAATTTCATTACAAGATTCAATGTATCAATGTCTAAAAACCGAGTTAAAATTGATCTTGATGCATTTCTACTTACCGACTATCTTACTGTCTTCTCTCTCTAGATATTTACTCCACATCTTCTTCCCTTTCTCTTCGTCCCTGAACATGGAGCACAGATTAGACATGAGTATGTGAGAATATTACATCCAAGATGGACAAGAGAGGCAGAGACATACTGATGATCACACTCAGTTGTTCTCATTCAGTAAAAGGGTTGATAATATAATGGGTAATACCAGAAAACAGGCACTATTTAGGGAGCTGACCTACTTTATTGTAGGTGGGAATAAAGGATTAAAAAGACACTTTCTACCCTGACACACATTTTCAAACTGGAAAAAAAAATATTTATCTGCATTGTTTTTCATATTTAGGCAGAGTGGACCCATTTTGAGGGTAATACTGAAAGTTGCTGAGATTAACTGTGACCCTTCAACAAGCCATGGTTAGATAACTGAAAATTATATCCAAGAAGATTTGGAGCATTAAACTGATCTGGCAACAGGCAACAACTCAACAGAGGAGGTGAGACTGTTGCATGCAGCGTTCAATGAAAGCTTCATGATACAGCCTTAATGATTCATGTTGCCTTTGTCTGGGCCCTGTTTGCATACTGTACACCACATGTAATATATTCAAGGCTTATACAATGGCCCCCGTGTTTTTCCATCATTAAGGTAAAGCGTGTCTCATTCTCCTCTTTGGTTATTTATGGGTAAAAATCATCAGTTTAGGATACACTTTTCAGAATGGTAAGTCAGCAATTTCAGAGAATTTCTGGGTGTTTCTGTCTATCTAGAGGTACATCAGGTGTGCTGATCTTGTGCAGAGAGGTGTCAGTGCAGGTGCACACACTGTCTGTCAGGCAGATTACTTACGGCAGGTGGTCGAAGTCCTCTACAGTCCCTCTCGGCCTGACGGTGACCCTGTTGACCTCGTTGTGCAGGCCATCCAGGAGGAAACGCAGGAACTCCTGAGCA
Source organism: Heniochus monoceros (assembly GCA_029783685.1). Taxonomy (NCBI): domain Eukaryota; kingdom Metazoa; phylum Chordata; class Actinopteri; order Chaetodontiformes; family Chaetodontidae; genus Heniochus; species Heniochus monoceros. Next base: position 4,099,503 of record JAPZEA010000024.1, on the reverse strand, counting down.
TCCTGTTGGCTACAAGACACAGAAACAGTCAGTCAGTCAGAACATGCTGTATCTCCAGACTCCAGAAACCATGACAAGTGCTCCTTAAAGATGTATGGCAGCTTACTTGTATCCCACGAATCTGGGAGCATATCTCTGGATCTGAGTTTTGAATTCAGACGGGCTGACCGCCTCACTGCTGGATGACGTCCACATGGTCTGTATCAGCTTGGCAAATACTAGCAGAACAGAAACACACATGTTACTCACACACTGGGACATAAAATGCACTTGGCAAATTCTAAAACTGTTACAGTGCACAGTATTCAGGTTGACGGCGAACTGATAGTACAACTAATTGTCTTATCCTGTGTAAGATTTTGTAAATCCCAAACACTTAAAAGTGTCTCAGTACCTCTCCGGTCCTTCAAAACAAGAATCAGTTTGCCTCTATTGCTAACACGCGTTCTGAAAGATGCAAACCTCTCCAGAGGCGAGTGTGTGACTTGCGAGCAGCTGTGAGAAGTGTTCGTTTTGGACTCTAGGGGGCCTATGTGACACGTCTCTCACCTTCCATGAGGGCTGTGTTGGTGCGGCTGTTGTTGTTAAGGTCTCTGCGGTGCGAGTTGTGCAGGCAGTAGTCTCGCAGGCTGTGTGTGTTGCTGAGACACTGCAGGATACTGTTCATGAAACACTGCAAGGAAACACATCACAAACAGTTTGATTCCCTTACGGATTCTATAACATTCAACATCAAGTGCCAGCATTCCTCATTCATTGATGACTCTCATTTGCTGGAACAAAATGAAAAACTCCCTTTGCACTTAGAATTTACAGTTGTCACTTGTGATTTTTGCAGATTATATTTCATTTTGTCACATGCTTAATAAAATGTCCGTTGCTGCACATGATTTACACTGTTTAAAGGTGGCACAATCAAACAGTATCTTTACAATCTAGTTAAAAATATAATACTTATTTGTCCTGCTTCTTGCCCTACTGATCTGCAGCAGAATTGCATGAATAGTTTTGGGACAAACACTCGTTCGCTGGCTTAGAGAGAGAGTTAGAGTAGTTAGTAGTTAGTTAGTACCTCTCATATGTGTTAAATATTGAGCTGCAGTCAGGAGATGCTTAGCTTATCTTAGCATAAAGACTGGAAACAGAGGGAAACAGCTAGCGTGGCTCTGTCTAAAGTTGACAGATCTGCTAACCAGCACCAATAAAAACGAGGGACTATTTCTTGGCCAGGTGTGTGACTTCATGGAGTCTCTGCTTGCCTGGAAACAATGAATGAAACCTGTCATTCATTTGATTGGTGTGCCCAACTTGTTTTCTTTCTTTTAGGCAAGCAGGACTACAAAAAGACAAAGTCAGTCCTAAAGGCAACGCGGCTGAAAGCTGAAGCAAAGAAGAATTCCTCTGGATTCAGGGTGAGACCGGCCTGGACCTCCTCTCTCTTCCGTATCTCCATGTCTCCCACTATTTCCACTTGCCTGTCTTGGCCCATCTGTGATTCTGCTTGTCTGTCTCCCTGCCAACCATCTTCTTTCCATTTGTCTGTCTGTCTGCCTGCCAACCATCTTCTTTCCATTTGTCTGTCTGTCTGCCTGCCTATTCGAGAGCGTGTCTCACTAGATGAGTAAGAGGATGGAGCAGACCGAAGCATGCTACATGCACAGCATTTTTGTTTGTCATTCACAGAGAGTGAGTGTAAATGAGTCTCCCCACCAGCCAGCAAAACTGATGAAGCCTCTTGAAGTGATACTCATTCAAGCATGAGAGGCCGTGCATAATAATTTAGTATACTACTTCCATCTGTTCCTTGTATAGATAGGAGGCTCACAGGTCTGACAGCCTTCTTTTCACAGCAGCAGAAACAAGAGCCAGTGTAACCTGGAGCCAGCAGATGTCACTGTAGTTATGAAAGTGATGGATGCGAACTTATGGCTGGAACACACACACGCACACACACACACGCACGCACGCACGCACGCACACACACGCAAGCAGACACACTATTAAAGAGGATCAAAGCTGTTGCTAAATTCTGAAGGTGTATTCCAGATGTCTTAGTCACTCATGTGAGTCAGCTTATTTGTTCCGTTTGTATTTGTTTTTACTCTTAAACCAAGTGACTCACACTTAAGTTGACAGAGAAAACATATGCAAGTATTTTAGAACAGGAAACGTATGTACAGAAGGGCAAAAATTACATTTCTTGGACTGTGCAGATCAAGTGCTTTCAGCAGCCAAGAGGAAATCATAGTCATTTGTGGAAGTGCTGGGTTGGTGAGGAATGTGTCTGAAGGCAGCGCAGGCTACCGTTAATGCAAAAAGCCAAATATCTAAAGTCTGACAAGGCAGTGACAGACTGCTTAAGTGAATGCCACCCAACAGCCTGAAACGTTCTCATTTTGAGAGTAGCCTGGATTCATTTTTATTCTTATTTCATTTTTTCTTGAAGCTTGTTGAGTTTTTAAATAAACCAGGCAAGTAAACCAAGTCCAAGCTTGTATTCAGCTGCTTCAGTTTGCATCAGCTCACAATCTTCCCATATAATTATCTTCAAACTACTATTGGAATAACATCACATGCATTGTTACTAACTGTGGGTAGAATCAATCAAAGTCACATCACAACTCAATTAATCAATCAATTAAAAAAAGGAATGGAAAGTAACATATCTGAGAGTAAAAAGGAGCATTTCAAAAGAGAAAAAGTCCTTTAATACATTTTAAGAAAATGCTATATAAATATTACGAATACAATAACTATGAACAGAGAATTTATCTGATACTAATGAGATAAATTCTGTGAAGCAGGAAAGAATCCGTGTAAATTTCCCATAAAATAAAGATGTGAAAAGTTTTCAAGTGTTTCACTTCAGATTAAAGGTATGGTAAGGATTTTTAAACTCAAGTATTTCCATTTCATGCGACCTATTGTGAACATGCCTCAATTCCACCCCACTACATTTCACAGACAGAGACTGGAGCCTAATTTTTACTCAACCATTCGCATCTGACAGCTGCAGTTTCAAGGAAATGTATCCAAAAAGATTAAAACTACATAATGAGCTACTAAAATAAGATGGATTCTTAGAAACGTAACTTTCCACCAGCGGAAGTAGAGGCACCACCTACGCCAGGTACAGCATTTGAATAATTATTTCACACTGATGCGCAATCATTTCACAACAGTTTCACATTTTCAGTAGCGCAGTTTGCTTCTTTCTGTAGCCGCTTTGGCTCGGTTGTAATTTGAATGCAGGGTCCTGTGAACGACCCTTCCCCTGACGGGCTGCTTCACACACACACACGTCCCTGTACAGAATCCATACTCAGGAGTGGGTGGCGGGAGCTCAGCTGTGAGGCAGCGCAGCAGCCGGTGCGGTCCGGTGACTCAGCCACGAGTCAGCGCCGCCGCGGCGTGTCGCGTGCGTCTCGCGGGGCGCGAGGAAACGGCAAAGTTTATTATTGGGATGAATAAACTACCGCAAACGTTTCAACTAGAAACGACCTCATGACAAAGAGAAGCGGAAACTCTGCTGCAAACGGAGGCTGAATATAGGATTCTGACGAAAATGCCCGAAAATAGGCGAGAGATGACTGGTGACCGGCCAATACACACATGGACGAATATATTTGCATTTAAGGCGGCCATTCATAAAATGAAGTGTGAAAAAGTCCCTATGACTAGTGACCATATAGTGACTAATGTCCTGTGGAAGTTAGTTATTTATATAGTCCGTATGATTAATGGTTGGTGGAACAGTTCAATCCTTAGATCAAAGTATAAACAATGGAACAATACTACATAAAGCACAGGCAAATAATTCCTGCCTCAAAAACGTCATTGTTTCCAGCAAATGTACTCAAATATGAAGCTTCATTGTGAAGAATGAGCCCTATCAGAGTGTGTTAAAATGTTCAAATCCCCCACACCCTGACAGACAAAAAAACCCTTTATTCTCAAAGGGAAAAACAGAAGTATCTGATAGTAACCAAAATCTTGTCAAGTTACCACTAACTAGAACTTTCAGATTCAAGTAGTGGAGTAAAAAAAAAAAAATACAATAGTTCCCAAATTCGGTCTGCTACATTGAAAAGGAACTGCATTGATCTGCATTCAGAAGTATACTCAAGCAAAAGTGCAATCACCAAAATGTACTTTAAGTATCAAAAGTAAAAGCACTCCTGCTACAGAATGGTCTCTCTTCCTGAATGCCATATAATTAGCTGGCATACATTTAATCTAGCACATCATATTTCAGAATGGTTTGTCATATCATTTGCTTTTGGAATCTTAATAACTATCGAGTATGTACGAGAGTGAAAAGTATAAAATATGTACTTTGTTACTTCCAGCCACTGCTGGTGATAGTATCACACCTAAAAGGAAGCAATGGAAGGAAGAGGCACACATAGACTCAGGCACTGTGACATCCATCTTAATAAACAAGTGGACTGTATGCTTGCCGCATATCACACTCCTGTATGACTGCAGGAGACAGAGGAAGCTCACCTGTCTCGCCTGCCGAGTGTGTGCAATGTTCAGCGCACAGCTAACTCCCTATTATGTTTTCAGAAAGCATCCATTTTCTCTGTGCCAAGGCAACAACAAGGTCTCCATGTGGTAGAAGTCCCCCAGATTCCTCTTGGATGAGTCTAAGGGTTTTGGAGCTGTGAGTCACAGGAAGCTTCGGGTTAACTTGATTTTGCACACACACACACACACACACACACACACACACACCCACTGAGGTGTTGTTTTTAACAGCTATCATACAGGATCATCTCGATGGGCAATCCAGATTGTACTCAGGTTCTCAAGTGTTTCTTCTGAACAAACAGCACTATGCACTCTGGATTTGAATGATTATAATAAGAAGTTAAACTTTCTGAGAGAGTGCTGCCCTTATGTCAGGCATTCAAACACCATATTCAAAACATGTGCAAGTGTTCATGCCCCTGAGGTTCTTTGTTATTGTGCTGTTTGTCGTAAATGAATTATGTGTTAACTATTCCACGTTGCCAGTCTGTTTTTATTATACAGTACATATTTTTTTTTCTTAAAAAAATAAAGAATTGTAAGAAAGTACTTTGCGTTTTTGTTCATAATCTAGTAGAATCTTTAAGGACCTTACCATGTTTTCATGTATTCACTAGCAATCACTTAACCATGCATACTGTTTCAGAAACTGCAATTCTAATTTTTACTGTTGAATGCAGCCGTTGGCTTTTACTGCTTTCTGTACAGTATGAAAATGAACGGCCTTGAAACTTTCTTGAATTGTGGAATCCATCATGGTGAACACAAAAGTTGCATTAAAATTTTGATGAAATTCAATACAGGATATTGAACTCAATCTGCACTTGAACTGCATTACCAGGGAACTATAGTTTTTTGTGGAAATTGAATGGTAAATAGTAAATGGACTGTATTTATATCACGCTTTTCTAGTCTGCTGACCACTCAAAGCACTTTAACAACACGAGCTTGAATGCAGACTTGTTCCTTGTAAGGGATTATATCATTTGGAGCAAATTCAAAATGCATTTAGCAGCAACACAAATGACACCACCACTACATTCTCCTTCCCAGACATGTAATAGTGCAGCGAGTTAGGATGAAAAATTCCTCTTTCCTCAGAGGAGTGTTTGTTTGTACCACGCTGAATGTTTACCAAAATAAAGGACCAAATTTATATTCAGATACCTTGTGCAGGCGCGAACAAGACGTTTTCATTGAGGGTAAATGGGAACGCATTTTGAAAGCGTGCTTTGCAGCAGAGGGTGAACGAAAAGGATTGACAATGTTCAGTATTGTGAATCCAACACGGGACTGCTGAGGTTGATGTCCCCTTTGGCTCAGCATTGAATGTCTGTCACTGAAACGTATTGCTATTCCAGCCACATCGAACAACAGCTTTTTCACATCATCTTCAGAAGTGAAGTAGACAATTCATCATTTCTTCCAAATTTTGACATTGGCTCGCTATTAGTCATCATAAAGCACTTATTAATGCCTTATTCTGAATGACCATATTCTGCAACTACTAGGCTATTAACCAAAGGTTTTCCTAGAGTAATCTCCTGCCGCTGAGTGATAGTAAGTACATGAACATGACTTGCAATCCTAATAACCTAAATAACCAGAACCTGAGATGAAGGCATTAATAAGTGCTTTATAATGATTGACAAAGAACCAGTATGCTACAAATATGCACACTAATAGACAATTAGTTAATGGTCAATATGTGCACCTTAATATAAAGTGTGGATTGTGTACCATAGGCAGAAAAAGTTATCTGAGAGCTTCCTGAAAAAAGCCTGTCAGTTATACAGAGTTTTTAATTACTGTTTTCTCTCTCCATCACCTCAATCAAAAGCAGTGAGTTTGCACCACGATGCTGCCAAGCTCATGATGAATGCCCCGAGACTTGTTTACTCGGCGGAATATCGATACTGTCTGGAGAAAGTCAAGTAGCAGATTTAACAAGGAATATGTGCTGAATGTGCAGCCTCTCTAATACTGCTGCAGAAGGTTTTTTTGGGCTTATAACCCAGTTTAAGTCCTGCAGGCTTTGAGGCTGGTCGCATGGAGCTGTCAAACTGGCCTAACTTGTCGCTGCATATGTGTCCATCAGGATCTGCAGGACACATCTCTGAGCAGGGGACGCTGTCTCGGCCCCGTCTGTTGGATGATGACAAAATGCAGAAGACTTTATTTAAATCTTTCTTCCTTTTTTTGTTTTAGCTATTCTGAACATGCTTCAGGTAAAAATATGTTTACATGCATATTTGATCTAATCTGACATCTGGTTATTCTAGTTTGGTGAGGTTTATTCATAAAGACGTGGTTTTGTTGTGGTTTTCAGATCAAATTTGATGCAATGTAATTATTCTGGTGAGTATTTCCCAAGTATTCTGTTAATTGTTTGTCTATAAAATGTCAGAAAATAGTTAAAAGGAGTTCCTAGAGCTTGTTTTGTCTGACGAACAGCTCGAAAAACTAGAAAATCCTTACTGCTGAATGCTGAAACCATCTTTTCTAGATAAACATGCTAAAGAGAAAGACACATAATCAACATGTGAAGAAGTGGATAAAAGTAGAGAAATGCACCCTCTACAGCAATGAAAATCAGAGGCAATGAGAGATCATTAAAATAGACCAACATGACTGTGTTGCACAAAATGTGTGTGCCATGATTCCCTCGGCAAAAATTAACCCTTTTAATCAATTTGTGAATGATTGAGCCCTCCGCTTCCACAGAAACATGAGCACACACACACACACACACACACACACACACACACACACACACTCTCACATCTTGATGTCACTGTGAGACGTGCATATAGATGCACACACATGATCACCAGCCCTGTTGTTTTTATCCTGATCCTGATCAACTCGTTTGTTTGACTCTTTCAACTCGGCTTTAAAAGCCTAACCAGGGACAGGTGCTGCACGTTAGCTGGAGCTAGACGCCCTATAGACATCGCATCTGTTGCGCTGCCTGTTTGAACGTAACAATGTTTATCTGTATGGTCTCTGTTAAATGAACAAGCAAATAAAAAGAAAACCTGCGCTGGAAGCTGAGGGCTTATACAGAGACCTCCACAACACTCAGACCAACGTAAATATAAATACAGTAAGCAATATGGTAAGGGATAGAAAGTCAATTACTGGGCAAACAGATTAAAGGAAATGGGGAAGGAAAAGAATGAACAATTAAAGAAAAGAAATCACAGAATAGGTTTGGTTTCAAGTCCAAACAGTTTGCATTTCCCATTAATCTCTTAAATGTCCCAATTTCCTCATGCATTGTGCACTTTGTTCTTTCACCGAAATGGTTATTTTCTTCATTGCATAAATTCATTTGTTTTGATTCTCTGCTGGCATTTCATGACACATTGCCTGTGACTGTCAATGAGGCTACAGCGAAGCCGTAAAGGCACAAGTCATTACCTCCACTACGGGGTTAAGTGGTCCAGCTTCAATCATCTGTCACACAACGTGACCCTGCATTGGAGATGAGGCCAGCGAGCAAGGAAAAGCCCATTAGGCGACATGTC
>JAPZEA010000024.1:3557268-3568144 GCA_029783685.1 Heniochus monoceros | reverse complement strand
AAAAAAAATCAAGTAAATGTTGAGATATTTTACTGCATAAGTGAAAACTTTGACCTCCAGGTGGCACTAGTTGAAGAATCAGAGGATCACCAAAGTCACTGGACTTATCCTCTGGACACCATGAATACTTGCACCAAATTTCAATCCATCAAACAGCTGTCAAGACATTTCACTAAAAGACAACAATGTCAACCTGCTGGTGGCGCTAGAGGAAAAGTCAGGGGATCATGGGGACCATGAATGTCTCTACAAAATTCTATGGCAGTCCTTCCTACACTGGTTAGCACAGTCTGGACCAAACTTGTCACCAACCAACCAACTGATGAACCAACAAACCAATGTCGGCATTCATACAGCATGGCTAAAGCTAAAGCCAGCATTAATTGCCTATCTATGAAAGGATGCGAACTCAAGAAATCAGATGCGTTCCACGCTTACTGTCCACCTTGTTAGATAAATGGCGCACTGCCTCCTGCATTGGCAATGACTGACAATGATCCTCGGCATACTCAGCTACAAAAAGGCATTGCAACTGAACTGCTGTTTGATTGATGGGAGGCGCAGTACAAAAACATCACAGTTATGACCTAATTGCAGACACACTGGTCAAAAAACTGAGAAATTATTGAATATGGCAATATGTCTGGATCATAGATACTGCACAGACGAAGAGCAATAAGAGGTGCTCTCCAGGGAACGCATGACCTCAGTTTTAATTAGGTACATGATCCTCATTCTGACGTTTGAGGTGCTCGAAATTCAAAAGACAAAGCAATTCACTTTGATGCGAGGTCCTGTCTAATGAAAACGATACAACACAAGCTTTGGTTTGGCTGGTTTAATGTTAACCTGGGCTCTGGGACAATTTGAATTAGATTTCCTCACAGTGATCACATGGGCCTCCAGTGGCAGCAGAACCATTAGATGTTGAAAACAGCTAAGTGTGTGGTTATCAGCCCTCAAAAGCCATAAACACAGAGTGGAGCAGCAGGGCATGTATGAGCCGTTGGTTAACTGCTGCAGGCCCTCTGGACAGCCCTTCAAATGTTTACCTCCCTTTCCTTCCTCCATCCACAGCACTGTAGGACATCACGTGACTCAAAGGAATTTACACTGGAGTGAAGGCTGGATGTTCCATGTCTGGCTAAATTGAGGCTTTTCCAACACTAGAGAGCAGATTAAATTCTGAGCTGTAGTGGAAAGAATCAAACAGCAAATAAAAGTCTGAGAAGCTCATTAGAAATGAATGGAAATTGACATAATACTGTAGGTGGATTAACTTAATGTCTTATTGCTTCTATTAGCAGGTATTTGGTATAGTAGAGCTGCTGGTGGACAGACATGAGCTGAGCTGTGGAAAAGGGATAAGCCAGTGTGGTCTGTACTTTTCAGACGTCTGTCATCGCCATCCCTGAATCTTGGAAAATAAGGGAACAAGTGGATTCAATTTTTGCACAACTGCAAGACGTCAGCCACAAGAATGGCCAGAAACAGTACCCAGGTCCTGGGGTCACTACTTGAAATACAGAGTTTGAATGTCTAACTATTATTCTCTGGGATACCAAGCCTAATGAACCTGGCAAGGATGTGATTTGTGGAATATTCCACTGAATCCAACCCCTCCATTGATTGGGAATGTATGACATGTGTATTAGTCATGCAGTGTGTTTTATTTTTCCTGGCAGCAAGGCTTACCCCAGCATTATCACTCTCCTCACAAACTGCTGTATCCAGTTTGTCTAAAATCCCCCTCCGGCCGTGCACGTCCAACAGATAAGCCCAAAATGTAAACAAGTCATAAATGAATCTGCAAACACATGTTTGGCTCTGCAGTAAAAGTTTACAAGGAACAATGAAAGAGCCCAGTGTTACGCAATGGGGTTGTAATGGAGGCAATGCATGCAGGGTGAAGTGGGGTGAGGGGGGAATGATGGGTTCAATCACCCGGTAATTCATATTCATCCACCTGCCTTTTCTGAGCAGATAAGATGAGCTGTTCTTCATGGGCATGGAATGCACAGACTCTGCTCTGTACATTTTAAGCTGTTGGCTTCATCATTGAAAACACAAGTCAGGGTAGAGAGATGAATTTTCTCTAATGGGCGTACAATCTACCAGAGGCCAAAATCAACAAAACTCTGGCTCGGTAAAATGGAATAGATTAGCTTCATCTTACCCATCATCAGCAGAAAACCACAGTGTCATCCCCCAATCTCTGTGATTGTTCACCAAAGATTTCCAGGAATTTGAACAGTTGTTTATGAGACACACATTTCTACCAGGGCCTGACATGTCCATCATGCTTTTCAACTAAAAATTCCTGCAATAAATGTTGCTTTAAAAAAAGCTAGATTTCGCATAATATTTGGATTAATGGTTCAGATCTGTAAGTTATTTCAATGTTTGAGCAACGTCAATAAATTTTCCGATTTTTTTCCAAGGTTCCACTGCAGGAGGAATACCCAATTTTAATCAGTGCCAAGGGCTGATCCGGAGAATTGAAGACCAATCAATAACCTTTGATTGAATTTTATTCAAACCATCTTCCTCTCCATTGTTCAGCCAGGAGGATGTGGATTGCTCAATTTTAGTACATTTTCCAAACCAAAATTCAACAGTCACAGCTTTTTGCAACCATTAGCCAAGTGTTCACAGGCGTAAAACTAGAGGAACACACATTCTTGATTTTGTCACTGTCCTGACCTGAGGCAGAGTGTAACTGAAATCTGGATGAAGTTCCAAAGAAAGGCAGGGACAGATATTCCTTATTGGAATGATTCTCCTCATACTTCCACTCTGTGTTATTAAGGATGACTACTTCTGCTTTGTGCGTTTTAGAGATTCTCACTTTCTACGGTATCTGCACATTGCAACTACAGTATGGTTAAGGTTAAGGAAATATCCTGGTTATGGCCAATAAAATATGGTGGAGGTGTGGTTGAGGTTAGGCTTACAACACTTAAGATCATGCCAAGAGAAACAAAAGCATGTTATTGATCGGCATTAATTACAGGTTTGAGACTAGTGGGGTATTCCGGTCTCCTCCATGAGTCAGACGTGTTACATCCACCCTGTCCTCCACACCCTTACTTTATTGCTTGCTATATGCAGAGAAACACCACTTCACGTGTTGGCACTGGGCATTAAGCAGGAGCTGCAGAATCATCCAAGATGGAAGAAATAGAGAGAACTTCCAGTCCTAGAAGCAAGAAAATCTCCTTTAAAATCCCAATGATCATTTGTAACAACACTAATAACAAAAAAATCCAGCCTTGGAGCAGATATTTTCTTAATATTGTGTGACTCAGATAAGGATGGTAGTTTTGTGAAAACTTGATTTGTATTTGAAATGTGGACAGTATACCCAAGGAACGCTTGTTTGTATGTGGTGGACAATTCATTCTGACAGTACAGCCTTAAGGATGCCCCATGAATCCTATAAATCCACTTGAAATGATGTAGTTTCAACCTTTTTGGCCAAATGGTAAAGTGTAAGAGTCACAAACCAAAACAAATATGACAACTTGAAGTAACAATCTACTTAAATACTTTTGTATATGCTATTATGTAACATCTCTATTGCGACTCTTTAACGCCAAATCATAAATATCCATCCCACCCATACAGCCAGCTCTTGGGAGGCTTTTCTGTTCTAAACATATTCTGATGGTATGCGGATGTCTCAGCCACACAGGGAACGATGCCTTCTATGTTTACCAAGACAAAAACTGTGGTTTTTTCATAATTGAAAGAAAAACACAGTAGTTAGCTCTGGCGGCAGTCGTCATCAAATCAGACAAAGAAAGAACTCAAGTTTCATCAACAAAAATGCAGAGGAAGAAGAAACAGAAGAATCGCTCGCAGGCTGCTCTCTGTGACAGCACATGATTAGCGGTAAAAATATTTTGTGCTGTCTGAGCCTTTGTTTTTCCGACGAGACGGCCGTGCCATCTAACATAATGACATCCGTGGGTGCTGTGGGCTGCTGAGATTTTTATTTCTTGTTGTGCAAAGTTCTAAAAGTTTAAACTGGTTTTGAATTTTGCAGGTAATGACACGTTACAGCAACTGATAAGAGCCATGACTCTGCACACAGAGCAAGTCTTCTATGCATGTCTGAAACATGGGAGTGCTGAAGAGTGTCCTCTGATGAACGGTGCATGAATGTGGAAAATTACAAACTCCTGACTTCTGAAAACTAGCAGGTCCAGACCTAGTCTTCAGCGCCACCAACATGAATTATACAGACTGACATGGCAGCAAAAATGCTAGCAAGGCCAATGGAGACAACAGTGTTAACAATATGAGTGTGGAAATTAACTCTTGACCTTTTGTAACAGTGCTGTATCTGCAGCAAAATAATCTAAACTCAAAGGTCCACTAGCTGTCAGCCAGAGCTCTAGTGCTAACAATGTTGTCTGCTTGTGTCTGTCATGGATGGAGCCGCAGAGAGATGTCTGAAACAGTGTCAGCACACTGCAACGTGGATTTCTTCAAAGATAAACTGAGAGGACAGTGCCAACAGAAACAGCGAGCGAACCACTCATGTCTGAGTTAGTACTTATGTAACTCAATGTGTTTGTATAACACTAGCAATGTAATAATTTGCGATTTTATCAACCTGCCAAGCGTAACCCGTTAGCGGTGCATCATCAGACTCCTCAGCACAAAGCAACCTAAGCTATGTGCAACAACGTTCACAATCACTACAGGTGTTGTAGAAAGGTTGAAATTAGCCCTTACATGGTTTTTAAAATGACATCATCTTAGTAAATATTGAATGTATTTGAAAAATGCTTTTGTGTGCACAAATCCCTCAAACAGCAGATCTCCCCCCAGCCAGGCTACGCCCCCATAAGCCTGTTTTTTATTCACCAGGGATCAGTTGTTTTGGATCCTTCACCATAAAGACTGGCAGAAAAATGCAGAAGAGATGGGGGATCATCTTCAAGTGCATGGCCACTGTGGCGGTGCCCTTGGATCTCCTCCCCAGCATTAACACAGACTCCTTCCTGATGGCTTCAAGGGTGGAGACAGACCTGGCGTCCAGGAAAATAAATATAAACTAATTTTTAGTGTCGTCATTGAAATACACAAACCTTTCGTTATCGTGCAGATTCCCTGCAGAAATCAGGGCAGCACCACTTGGACTATTCCACGTCCCCTCCTAGAATGGTATGTTCTGTCTGCACAGTGGAGTTCATGACAACTAAGAGGAGTTTTTTTCTGAGTTCCAGCAGTGAGGCTAATTAAGCTCCATTCATTCAACTGTAATTACTTTAAGTCACATATTGATATAGTTTCATCTATATGCATCCATAATTTAAGATAAGCTACCGCTGGTGATGCTAACTAGGCTAATTAGGAACTAATGGGCTATTTGTGATTTGATCAGTCCCTGAAGTGGTTGGTGGTGGTTTTCCAGGCACCTCAGTCAGCCATTCTTTCTTTTAAAAGCTGCTGCAAATATAGCAATTAAGATAACACTAGCGAGAATGTTTCAGCTACACTGGAAAAGTATTAATCATGTCTTCATCGTGAGTCTAACAGTTCAAACATGCAAGTGGTGAGCTATATGATGATGTATCAGTGTTGACCTTTGCGTTTGACACAGCTCTGCGTTCAATCGAGCATTAGTGCGCTTCAGACTGCTCGTCATGTGCTGGGGGCTTAAAAATGATGACAACCATCTCTGAGCCAGAACTAGACATGTGGTGCAGGCCATCCAAGATAACAAACACTCCGAGACGAGAAATAATGATGAGGAGCAATGCAGATGTGACTCCTTTCTAAACTGTGTGTTCTTGACTGACTTTATGATGTTGGGCTGCTGCCTGGATGGAGTGCAGAACTTAAAATATTGAATGCTCAAAGCATAACAATGGTGTTTTGACCACTTTAAGTCCTTATAGGAGCCCGTACACATCCTCAGAACATCTGTGAGAGAAAAGTACAGCAGCAGATGGTCAGCTTTAAGGACTGTAGGTGGTCCTGTTGGCTCAGGGCTCTAAGATGCTGACTATGTAATCATAATGTCACAGTCTGACTTCGGATGGGGACGTTTGTCATCACCTCTCTGTCCCCTCATCTCAAATCTCTTCTTATAAAGGCAAAAAGCTGCCCCCCATCAAAATGTGTTTACAGGTGTTGCAGTGAACTACTGCACACGTGAAAACAGCTGCATAAAAGCCCTTTGTGTCTCCAGAGGGAGCTGTGTGAAGTCAAGAGGAGGAGTTAGAAAGAAGGGAGCTTACTAGGTCTCTGTAGCCCACTCCTCATCTCTGCTTGCACCTCAAGGCTATTGACACCCCAAGTTTCCGACTGCACTGTCTGCTGTCAAATGGCATTTTGAATAATGTGCATGGCAGGTTTTGACCAGGAAGAAGAATGTGTGGAATAAAAAAGACGTTATCTCTGGTTCTGCAGCATCGATTCTGATCATTTTTTAACTGCCCATCAAGGTGTGATAGGTGCGATGATAAATCAGCCTAAACAGCCTTTTCTTTGTGATGTGGAGTATATGTGAAAAGTCATGCATTACCAGAACGCAGTCAAATTAACTTCAAGTAAACTCAAATAAATTAATTACAGTGACATAAAACAACTTCAGACAAGTTTTAGCCTTATTCTGACTTTGTTTTTTTATTTACATTTCATACTTTTACAAAAACAGCTCTTTTTTTAATAACAGGACTGCAAAGCCAGAACACTAGCAAAGATTCAGAACAACCATAAACTCTAAAATACAGAGTGGTCTTGTCAGTTTTAAACAGCCAACTGTGGAATATGATCCAGTTAAAACACTCAACACCACAAACGTCAGTTCTCCCTATACAATGTGCAGGTTGCATTACTATTTGGGATGTTTTTGTACAGTTTCTCCAAACTACAGTTTAAATACAGTATCAAAGACACAAAATACAACATCTGTCTCAAAGCAGGTTGTAATCAAGTAGCCTACAGTATAAAGAATATGCAACATAGTATGAGTGTATATACTGTATATTTATATATATACACACACTGCAGACAGTCACAAAGTGAAGACTACCAAGGCCCCCGTACTCCCAGACTAAGCTGTTCTATTCACATTTAACAAGAATATCCAAAGATGCCATGAAACAGCAACCATAATACAAAAGTCACCAAAAATATATATGCCATTATGAAGAGCTACAATGTTTTTTTCTTAGATTTTCCTACTTTTAAATAAAGGACTGGAAAACGTATACAACATCAAGTGTACATTGAAAAGGCATGTCATGTATATAATCAAGATATTTTAAAACATTGCACATAAAAGGGATAACGTACAGAAAAGAAGAGGGCATGCTGAACAACAGATCAAAGCTACGCTGGATGAAGAGTCGTCGACAAATAAGGCCTTTACAGAATGCATCGGCAACTTAAGACATGCTCTCCACTTCACAGAACGATATGAACATGCAACTTTAGAAACAAACAGAAAGGAGCTGAATAGAACCGGTCGTTTGATATCAAAGCTTTGTTCTTTGTTTCACAGATCAAAAGGGGTCCTTGCCTATTTGATTCACCTTCAGCCACATTTGAATAAAACAAAATTATACATTCCTTTTTTTTTTTTTTGATAGAATTCACCATTCCAAAGACAAAATTAAAACTTTTAAAACAACACCTGTCCATTTATTGCACACCATTGGTTCACAAAAATATTTTGGGCACTTTGCGTTTCAACAAACAGCAGCATTTCATTATAAAAAAGTTGTTTGAATACAGACACCGAAGAGAACAGATGAAAAGCATGACATACAAATGGAGAATAGAAAACTTTTTTTAAATTTTGATATTGTGCAACTAGAGTTAATAGGTACATTTACTAAGGCTAGCCTCTTAAATGCACAACATCATACAGTGTTTTAAGGGGCGAAACAGCAGGACCCCTTTGCTAAATAGCATGGACCACTTTGAATGATTATCTCTTTCTTTTATTATGTGCAATTACTGATTGCCATGGCAAATCCCCAATGAGATAGAGAACATTTGGTCCTGTCGGAAAAAGCATGATTTGTACCCAGATAAAAAGGGCAAATGGCACAACTTTGAAAAAGTTTAAGATAGGATGGCACAGGCTGACACAAGCTCTTATTAAGACAGCTCTCAGCGAATTCTAATGGTCAGGACAGGGTAATATTGATGCCATCATCACAGCAATATCCATCATTACATTTACAATCAACCCTGTATGTGAGGTCTTACATGCTGCTGTGATTATCCTAAACGTTGGCTGTTTGCACTACTTTCAGGGCGTAACAGAAAATAAAAAGATTTCACTCAACAAGATACCCAGTCACAGTCAGTAGCATTCAACTCATGGATTACTACCATGAGTATCATTATCTTCTCAAAATACAGGCACAGCAATGTCCAAGGACACGATTACAACCATGTTGGCACAACACACGTAACAGGAGCTGGAGGTTTGACCTAAAATCAGCATTACAAAAGTAAATGAAATTAGTAACATCAACTGTCAAACTGTTAGCAGTTTAAGGTGAAGGATAAGCTCTTGCCTAACACAATAATCATTTAGAATGATTTAACTCACAGTATTTGCATTCACACGTTAGCATGTTCCTATTGCTTCTAAAGCAATGTTATCGCATAACACCGAATGGCCCTGTAATCTGTTCTGACTGAAAACTGGCCATCACAGATAGCCATCATAATCTTTGCATTACTTACTGCTTTCTCGGTTGCAGTCGTACAGTATTTTCTTAGATTATAGTCAGGGAAATTTGCACAATGTTGTTTTTCCCTTTGTGAAGACTTCAGGAAATAAAAACAGAAAGCTGGTGGTTAATCCACATGGGGGGATAACATAATATTCTCCGTTTATCACCAACAAAGTCACACGAGGACAAAACTTAGAAAAAGACAATCATGTTGTACCTAAGTGAAACATCACTCCAACAGTCATGCAATATTCTAGAACATCAGCAGTGTACCTGTTAGTAAATCATGATGACTGTGTCAGATATCAACATTTAGAACACAAACTGACTTTAAAACTGAAAAAACTGCCACGCAGGCCAAACTTCACCTGGGATAGATGCTACATTACCATGTCTCAGAGCCCATTTGGGAATATAACACTGAAGTAGTGAGAAAACCTTGTAACTCCAAATTTGATTTTTTTATTTTTTTTGTTTTATATTAATTTCAGTCTTATCTGGTCATTTATTTGGTTGGATTTTAGAACAAAAGATGCATCAGTGCTGATCCAGGTTTAGGTTTAGAGTTGCGAGGTTTGATTTAACAACAGTGTTCATAAAAAATAAAAAAATAACTTGTAATAGGTCAGAAATATTATATACTGCACAAACGTCTTATTGGAATACTCTGTCAATATAATTTCAAGTTTTAAACATTTAAAAATTAAATGTACGGTGTTCATATAGATAAAAAGAAATGCACATACACACACCTGACATATCATATTTCACAACACCCAACATACACAGCATTCAAATAGTAAAACTACAGTACAAGCTATTGCAATATAGATAATATTGACATTTAACAGTTTGCCTATAGCGACGGCACTGAAGGAATAACACAGTCTCAGCCCATACAAACTAGCATTATGACTACAAATGAAATACAACATTTTTTTTTATTTAGCTCAGTTTGCAAAGACTTGATTTGTCACTGCTGGCAAAGTCAAGACCTCTTCTTCCTCTACAAGTTGCTTTGTTGAAATGGGAACTCTCAGGCACTTTCCAAAAGTAGGGCAAGGCTTGTACTTAACAAACCTTAAATAGGCTAAGACAGAAATGACTTTAGCTCGTGCTGCATTCACGTCATATGGGAAAAAACAACTCTCCTAAAAATTTCTGTTCATTTAATAAATACTACTTTGAAATTTGTGGTGGTGGACTAAACCCAGATTTTATGACTTACTGAAATCTCATGTCACCAGCAAGGAACTTGCCTCAGTCAAGGTTCGGAAAATGATACGGTCATTGCAGAGAAAACAAAGAAAATGATCATTTACTTTGCTGGATTTGGTTTGGTATAAAACATCAACTCAAATAATCACATCTGTGTTGCGTGTGGAAAAACATCAAGGCAACTGAAGTCTTTCAAAAACTTCAATCACGGCGTCTTGATAGCTTCACATGACGAGGTTTCAACATGTGCCCATGTCCAAGTTGTCCCCTTTTAGCCGCCAAGGCGCTTCAACAGATATTCCCATATGACATGACTGCAAAATAAGACATGATGGGCAAGTAGAAGGCTTGAATCACTCTATGGTAATGGAAGCCAGCTCCTTGGCCTGGGCATGCTGCTGCGGCTGCTCTTCTTCAAGCACCTCTGGGGAGCTGCCTCCTACACTGTTGTCCATCTTGGTCTCCTCTGTCATGACCGCCGTCTCATCGGCGTTCATCTTGAGGGAGGCTGGGGCTTCCAGGGGATCCAGGGGCTCGGGTGAAAGGAAGCCAGAGGAATTCTCGCAATTCTGGGTAGAGGAGGAGACCTGGGAGATGACGGGCATCTGGACTGAGGAGGAGGATGAGGCCGCAGTGGTGGTGGAGGTGGAGGTGCTGCCCGGGTAGACGGGGTGATGTTGGGACTCCTCTAGCTCATACTGGACTCCCAGCGCCTCCTCCTCCTCCTGTACCTGGCTCAGGTAGTCGGGCACGAGGAAATCACTGCAAAGACAAAGACAATGAGGAGCTCAATGTTCCTTCATCTGCAACGCTGTCACAACACTTTAAACTGTACATGTTGACAATTTAAAAGATGCTATATTACACACAAATATACACACTTCAGGTTAAGAACAATATGCTTAGGGATGTCTTGAGCAAAAGAAAGAAATGAAAAAAAGATTGAC
>JAPZEA010000024.1:3488972-3500450 GCA_029783685.1 Heniochus monoceros | reverse complement strand
CTGTACTAAGATGGCTTGATCACTAGAAAATTTCACTCAGCAGTAAATATTACTCCTGATGGGAACAGTGATGCTGGCCTTGGACAGATGAACTACTGTCAGGTCAGGTGTAAGTCTTGTAGTGGAGACTCAAAGTACATCAAGGAGGTGACTCCCAGTCATTTTGGACTCAGTCTACTCTACTTTAGTGTTATTAGACAAGATGTTTGCTCACGTATGGAGAGTCAAATAAAATGAGCACCCTTTTAGCATGGTTCCTCATTTGGGGAAATTTGGAATTTTCCAAACTCCTGTACAACTCTAAGAGAGCTGCTGATGGAGTCACAGAGTAGCATCACATTAAACTTCAGTAAGTTCCAACTGCTCATCCTCACGTACTCCTTCCACTTTGACAACAGGTTCAGGTTCAGTCGAAGCTTCACCGCAAATTATTTCATGCGTGTAAACAAGCTTTTGTTCAACGTGTTCAGATGGCAGGAGAGATGAGCTGAAAGAGCGAGGTCTGCCAGCCACAAAGGGTGGAACCATTCAACAAGCCAGTGACCTTTTTCTTTCAAAAAAACTGTCAATTTCAATCCAATTTCTGCTCCACAACTGTTCCACCAATGAGTCAGTGAACATCTGAGTGGTAGATGACAGCCCTGTGTTGTGCTTCAAACTTCTGGAGAGCATGAAACTCCTGCTGATTAAGTAGTATTTATCAGATGAGATTAATCATTTTCTCCACAGGTACTCATCACACCACCCAGCTGGAAGGTTCTGGCTCACAGTGCCTGATATTCTCCACATAGTGAGAGTAACAGCTCGTGTTGACAATAAGAACTGCACTTTGACACTTTTTCTTTCTTGACCACCCCTATCTGTTACACAGAAGTTCTGGCGGTGGCACTGCCTTTTTTTAGTGGAACACACACTGACCACTTCATGTAGTGTTGTATCATTTGACATACTTGCTGCCTGTAGCACACACTGCATGACACATACATACAGAAGAAGTAGTCAAGTCTGCATGTCTGACAGATGTCTGGAACAATTGGTTGATTCTCCGTGGACGTTTTCAAGGCTTTACATTTTGCTGTTTATAATTTTGATGCCATTTATTTTCTTTCCAGCAGGCAATGATTGGTGATATTCTATAATTAACTATCGTCAACAAATCTCATGAAAGGGCCAAAACCAACAATGAATTGTGTAGCCAAAGCCTGGGTAAGTCAGAAAGCACTGTGAGACAGTATCACCAGCCTTATCCTTTGATCAGGATATTCTCTCTGACTTCAGTTTGCCAATTCTGTATTTATTTGTCAGCATCTGGGCTTGTAGAAGATTAAAGTGGACGTGAAGGAATGTGAGACTGAGGCCTGGACTCATTGTTTCTTGGTAAAGAGGGTCTTCATGGCAGCCAGGTGTCCAGCCCTTTAATTGTTCAACTAAAGCAAATATCCACATGCTCTGAATTCCATTAGATCTCACCTGAAAAACCTAAACCTAAACCACCGAGCCAGTAAACCAGATGTGCTTTGTTTTTTTGCTTTTATAGATGATATCCGATGGTGGACGTTTAGTCTGTCAGTCAGTGCAGCCTGTGAGGGCAGTTTGCTAAAAACACAAACACTATTTCCTTGTCATTCAAAGGCCTTCTTTTAAAGCTGCACAAGGCCAGATATTTATCTGTTTCTTTTAGCATCCCTTTGGTGTCTAAAGCAGTGCAGACAGGCCGGGAAATATGAGCATGGCTGTGCGCAATTTAATGAAGTCACATCTTATAACTCCTGGTTGTCCAGTAAAAGAAACGACCTCATGTGATGGGTTAAATGATTTGTTGGAGCATCTCTGTAGGATGTTGGTGAGATGAAATTACATTATGGTATGCTGGGTGAACTGGTTGACCCATCAGGGAGGGGATGGATGCATCAGTGAGCCCAAGCTGGAAAGGACTCAGATGGGTGTGTATTCTCTCTTAAAAAGTCTTCATATCTAATGGACCAAATGCTTTGCTTGTCAGCGTCATCCTAAACAACCCATATGACTGTTCAACAAAACTCCTTATGAGCATTTTCTTACCTACTACAGCTATGGTTGAGGTTTTGTTATATTGAGGCAACAAAATCTACTTAATTAAGGATAGTTAAAAGATGAACTACCTGGTTATGGTTAGGAAAACTTGCTGTAATGGTCAAGCTTTTAGCACAAGTTGGGTTGTGAACCATGATCTCCTGTGTCGTGGTTATATGTTTTGCTGACCCAGCATCCATTCCATGCTATTTTGCAGTGCTAAAGCAACATCACGCTACTTCTACCTTTGCCACATCCAGAAAACAGTAATTACTCCCACTACCAGAAAATGGTGCTTGTCATAAAAACATAAACATATATTATTTTAATAGTGAACAAACAACCAATGCTATAATTTTGTACAGTATCCCTTTCCAGTGAGTTCATAGAAAAGAAAGAAAAGAGGAGCACATGGTGGACAGAGAAATCAGAAGAGAAAACATATAAGCTGGAGTGATGGAGTATATTTATGGTTTTGACTGGGAGCCCTCAGGTTCAAGTAGAGTTGTGGTCTTAACTATTTACATTATGTTGCCAGCTTTATTTATCAAGCTTCAATACATTCAAACAACTATCTCTTGCTGTCTTTTGTGGCTTCCAGTGTGTTATATTCGTTATTGCAAGTTTAGATGTTTAAAGCAGTAGAAACTCTTTTTTTGACTACTCATATGCCAACACATATTAACATTTTATCACCATAAAAAGTTATTATGGCTACCATTTTAGCAAACAGTCACATATTTATGGGCCCCAAAGATGCAGAACAACATTAGCATTCATTTAGAATCATGTTTCTTGTCTGATAAGTTGAAGTCCAACATTCAGTTTGAACTCTGTTTTGCTCTCCACCAACTCAAAATATCTGCCACTTTAGCTGTTAAATGCTCCACTATGTCCACCAGCTTGTCACTAACTGTGTCTCTCGGTTGTGTGATGCAGGAAAGGTAGCGTACACTGGGTTTTATCTGGGCTTTTTCACTAAAAACAGCTGCCTGCTGCATCTGGAAGCAAGGTTGACGAGAGCAGTGAGTGACCCGAAACATTAAAGCTGCAGGCAATAAAACCAAAACAATGAGCTGAAAGACGCTAAAACACTCTGTACAACTGAGGGGAATTAGAGAGTCGGGTGATAATTTTCTGTGGATTCAACACTACAAGTGACGCCTTTCACATTACGCCCAGTCATTTGATCCATTGGTAATAGAGAAAAATTGAATATAGCAGCTTTGACGTTCATGGAAAATTGAGTTAATCCTTTGCTGACCTCAGGCTGGAGTTCAGCGCAATGCTTTGAAAAAATCCCATGAAGTTACTAAATTGCTGAATTGATTTATAAATTGTAAATACTGATTGAAATAGCCTGTTAAAGCTAATATTCGACCTATATTTCCCATTTCATTGCTTCAAGATAGGAAATATGTTATATGTTTTCAAACCTTTAAAACAATCAAATATTCTTGCCCTGTATAATCAGTCTATTCCAATCTGTGACTATGGCTTGAGTGAAATATTCAAAAACAAACAGGCATTTTTAAATTGTTGCACTATGAGAACAAATGAAAAACAGTAGATTTTGTTAATTTATTCTGACACACTGATATATTTGCAAATGCTGCAATCTCCACTAGACTTCCAAGATCGTTCCAAGAGTTTTGACAAAAAAGCATGTGTTTATAATGATGGGTGTGGCTGGATGGAATGGGCTATGATTCACACAGTGACCGAGCAGACTGAATTACTCTTAACAATAAAAGCAATTAGAGTCTGAGACTTTCTGTGTGATCTGGACTACTTAGGCATGAGGAATCACTTCTTGTATGACACGACATCAATAAAAATGTTTGATTTGAATGTGTGTGGAAATTAGATCAACTCTCTGAACTCAGGCATTACTATTCTGTTCCACTGGCCTACACAAGTGCTCCACCCATTTCATCTCCTCACCCCATCTTTAAAAAGTACAGAGGCCTAGACCTGCAGTGCCTTCTGTGTCACTATCAGTGTTTGAATCTTGTTTAATGGACCTGGACTTTGCCTGTAACATCCTGAATGGATCAGGGCTCTATTGAGTGTGAGCTTTGGTCCACTGTATTTAGAAAATGGCCCTCTTGGAGTTCATCTTAAAGAGTTTTACCTCACAGTGGGCTGCTGCTGAAGAGAGGTGTGAAGAGAACTCTTGTCCGGAAATCACATTATCTGCTTTACACAACAACACAGCAGTTGACACCAGCCTCTGCCAAGAGCTGAGTGGATTTTGATTTACTTCCCCCCCCCTCTTCTCCAACCAGAGGCCTGACCACCTATTCAGACTCACTTCACAGGGATAATGAGCATGAAGGGTTAATGTTTCCCATTCCATGGGAACCACTGAGGGTTTAAGTTGGCCTTTCTTTACATTGACTGAACTGCAAAGTCAAAATGACCAGCGTTGCAGAATTAAATGCATGTGGATTGCTGTAAACAACTGACTGTGAAGTTCATTTGCTAAGCTAAGGTGCCGGGAAACACATCGAGATCACCACTCATCTAACAGAGGCTCTTTGTGGGGGATGTACACTGAATTCATGCTATAACTGAAATTCATTACCATTCACTAAATTATGCACTAAGATGCAATAGGACATGACAGAATCTGTGTCAGATTATACTTTTACCCAAACTCCACGCATCAACAAGAAAATTGTTATCACATTCATTTCTTTGTGCTGTTTGTAATGCACCATGTTGCCTGTAAAGTAAGGAATAATCACCTCTGGAGAGAAACAGAACAGGAAACTTGCTAATATTTTTTATGCACACTTTTTTCTGTAATTATTTGTTTTTCAGTAAAATCAAAAACACAGTATGTTCCTAGAATGAGCTCATGAGGGATGGAGTTTAGATAACAGTTTACTTTTACTTTAGTTCATACTCTGATGAACAATCAGGGTTGTGTGTATATGTATATGTATATGTATATGTTTGTACTTCATTATAAGGTGTCGGCTTCTGAGTTAATACCAAAATATGATATCTCGTCTTTTCCAGCTACTTTCCTGATTTCTCAGACTTGTTGTGCTAACTTGACTTTTTCTTTCCAGCCTAAAAAGTTTCAGAGAAACATTTTTCTCCATTTGATTCACTCTATCAAGTCTCTTAAATTGAGATGTGCAAACTGTAATCTTCAAAGCTCTCTTTGGATTCATAAGTTGATCTTGACCACAGTCTTTCCATGAACACCATTTTAGGACAGGCAGTCGCTGCTGAGGTCTTTGAGAGGATCCCTAGGGTGACAAATGATTCTCTGCTTTTTCAGAAGGCCTATAGCTTCTGTTAGCAACTCCCCTTGCCTTGAAGTCATTCCGTCACAGATTCTTCCATGCTGGGAATGGGAACTGTTTAACCCTCGGTGCTTTTAGGGGGCCTGTCCTTTCTTTACATTGTGTTATTCTGACAAATGGAAGTATGATGGGTGTACTGCATCTGCTAAGTCTCATGTTCAGTCCTAGCAACATATGTCCTATTGATGTGTTCGGTAAAGTAAATAATGTCAATGTAAATGGTATATTAGTTTAGCTGTGGAATTAACAGCACATTAGGAATAGAACAAAAGGTAACAAATAGACAGAAAGGCCCACAGTGAAAGGAGATAAAAGCGATAATTATTCCCAAAAATGGAAAGAAGCAGCTTTTGAAAAAACACTCTGTAACGAACAGTACTAGGAAGGAAATCCATCTGTATGATCTTATAGGTAAAGGATGGAAGGATGCAAATGCAAGCTGAAATCCAGGTGCAATTTAAGCACTTCTGGTTACATACACCATTTATTCAGTGTACAGATCTGGTTGTATCTTGTATTAGGCTCATCCCAGTTGTGAGAGTGGTGGAAATGCACATTAAGTGCTTTGGTATTGTTAAAAAAGAACAGCCATGTTAGCAGCTCCATGAGACTGTACTTTGGCACGGCTGGGCTTAGAGTTGAGTGCTGCTAATGTTCACCATCTTAGTTTAGCCTGCTAGCATTTGCTAAATCGCACTAAACACAAAGTACAGCTGAGGCAGCGGGAATGTCCTTAGTTTTGCAATTACTTGGTCATAATCCAAAGTATTGGCCAAATTGAAATCTTGACATGATGATGGCGGTCCTAGATGGAAAGACAGAGGGATTCATCCTCTGGAGACCATGAATATCTGCACAAGATTTCACAACACGCTGTCTGATAGTTGTTGAGGCATTTCAGTGCCAACCTACAAATGGATATTAGCATCCCTATAGAGCCATGCCCCTAGCTGGTTGAAAACGGGAGAAGAGTAACTTATACACTTTAGCAGTTTAGTTACATCAATAACAGTTTAGCTAACAACTAGCGAACAACTGTCCATAAACTAACATAAACATGTGGATGGACTACAAGCAAGACAACAAGTTTTACTGTCTTAACAGGCTCTCACTCACGCTGCTCCCTCAGCCATACAGATCATTCAAGATCATGTTGCATTTAACAGGGATCAGATAAAGACTGCAGCAACACACTTGGGCATATGCTTCAGAAAAAGTGCTTGTCAGATTGTTGAACAGTGTCTGAAACCCCCTGCCCCAACACTTGTCTGACATGAGAATAAGGCCGCTGCCTCAGACAATTTTTGTAAGTTTCCAAACCACTTCATGCAGCTATAGCTAAGTGACAATATGACAGTGTGTTGCCTTTGTCCCAGCTCATTTAAAGCATACCGCACCCTTGCTGCGTGACCATGTGTTGAAATTGCAAGAGACAATTTTTTTAAATTATTTTTTGTCATTTAGGAGATAGGGGAAAGAGATGGTCGACAAAGGTCCCCAGTCAGATTTGAACAAGGGACATCACGGTTTACAGTTGGTGTCTTAACCTGTAGAGCCCCAATGTATTAGTGTAAACATACTTCTCTTAGCTCCACTCCCAACAAGACTTGGACCAACCAATTAGCTCGTTTGATGTGCTAGTCCACACGACACGCTGTTGAGATTCGGGAGGTATGTGCGCAGGCTCCTCTGCGACCTACAATTACCCGTAACAGCCTTTGATACGTAGGTTCACAGAGGAGGTTATGTGTATCTTCACAGAGGCAAATGTAAATCGTGTCAGAGGTCTCACAGCTAATGGTGACTAGCACGAGGTCTCAGTCATTTTGTGGTAGCACAGCCAGGTGTTTCAGGAGATTAAATGAGTTTGATGTTACACCTGAAGTGATGCTTGAATATTTGCTGTGATTTATCTCTTTGTTTTTCAGAACCCTACATGATACAGCAAGGCTCGCAGCTGGGGCTTCAAAGTCAACACAAACCACTTTAGCTCATTTCACTGGCGCCTTATCATGTCATCATATCTAAATCTTGGCTCAGGTCACACAGGAGTTTTTCATCAGGAGGAAGAGAGGCTGCGGTTTAAATCAATAAATCTCAGGGATCAGGGCTGTGAATATGGGGTTAACAGTGAAGATTTCATCCACAAGAATTTATTGGCAGTCTGTGTCCCCGTACCAATCTTGTTTCAAAGTGAAGGATTGATGGTCTTCAACTGGAAATGAGATATTGCAATATACAGCCAGACCACAGCCACATGTGTGATTTCAGCAGCATGTGGATTTGATTATTGTATGTCTAATTACAAGATGCAGTCAGCAGAACTTCAGAATGATACAAAATCTGCAGACTTGATGATTTTGTAAGGCTCTGAATGTTTTACAGTTTACCAAGAGCTGGAACACACGACAGAAGACATGAAGTACTACTGCAATTCTACCTTTACTTAAGAATATTTTCAGTAGAATGTTATATGTTCAAATTCTGTCAACTTTTCATATCATTGTGTGTGACACTGACTGCAACGCTGCATTAAAGGGTCAGGTCACCCATAAAAAGATTTTTCTTCCTTCTTACCTCTAGCAGTAGTAGTTGGCCTCAATCTCGACCCACTGTATTGTATGTCTGATGAAAACCAGATTCCAGTCTTCACCAGCTAGTTCATAGAGTGAATGAGTGATATATCAGCCTAGTATTCCTACGAATTACATCCATATCGGATGATTCTGCACCTCATGATTTTTGTTCAGAGCCAGTGCAGGAAGAAGTTTGTATGCAACAAGCAGTATGTATGTAGCAAGATGCAAAGTACTGCAAGGGTGTGTAGTACATCTGATTTTCATACAGGAGAATTTGGATTGGATACAGGAAACTACTTTGCCATGTAACTTCAGTGTAGTGAAGCTTCATTTAATGTAGAGTAACTGGTAGCTGAGCTCACTATACTTTCCAAGTAGCTTGCCTAACATTAAATCTATTGTGTTTTGTAGGATAATAGGTCATGGTGGTGAAATGGTGGCAGGACCCTAAGAGACTCATTAGGGTTAATTGAAATGTGAATATGGACAAATATAAAGACATCCTTCAGAAAACACACCCCAGAATGCACAGATGGATGTATCTGTCATCATAGCAGCTTAAACCGCACAGCTACTGCAAGACACATAGAGGAAAATCACTGGAAGTCCTTTAGTGTCCCCGCCAAAGCTCAGACAATAATTCTGCTAAAATCACAAACAACATCACAAAACCTGAAGATCACAGTTAACACTCAATCGGAGCTTGGGACAATTGGGTCTAAGGTGGTAGAAGCATAACCAAGGGGATTAAAATTCCTGTAAAATTAGCCTAAAACACCTGTCCGAGGCATACCCAAACTAATCTGAAAGCTGTTGAATGCTGAACCATTTGGAGTACATGCATGGTTTTGATCTTTTGTCTCCTTTTGAAATGTAACACTCTAAAGTTTTGTCCCCAGCACTCAGAATCACTGTAAGTGCTACTTGCACTGAGTAATAGAAGTGTGAACACGCTTGAGTTGAAGGTTTTCATTTCCGCCTGAATCGTTTTTTGCAAAAAGATGCCTGCAGATGACACAATGGGACCACAGCATGAAGCCTTACCCTAGTCCAAGTTCAATAAAAACTGATACCAAAGAAAATAGCATATTTTTGTTTCTAATGGTATGTCTAGGTGTTCAAAAAGGCCATTTACTACATTTATCTAGATGAATAACTATATTTATATTTAGGTAATCTATAATTAGGCCATCTACAATCATATTTCGGGTATATATACTTATATTTAGGCTATATATCTTTATATGAGGCCAATGACTATATTTGTCATTTCAAACACTGTGTAATAACTCTATTGGCACACAATTCCTTGATTTGGCTGTAAATTACCCACTAAAGCAGCATATCCTCATCTTCGGAATTTCATTAGCTTTATGACGCACCCATCATCTGCACATTTGGATGCACGCGGCTGGATATTTACATGAAAGAAGAAAATGTGACACTTCTTTTTAACATGGACTTTCATTGGCTATTGTTGGCTGTGGTGATGACATGGAGGATCATAATTGGTCAAGTGAGGTGTCAATCAAAATGTCTGAGTGCAGCAGCCATCCTGACACCTGGACATACATGCTTACTACTGTTATAATGAAGAAAACATGACAGATTAGTACATCTGCAGCTAATTTGAAACGCTAAAACATCTTTCTGTGGATTTTGGACGATATATTTTACTGGATTTGATCGTCTGGACTTTTGCAGTTTAACCAGGCTCTTTTTGTTCGAGTGTTATGATTGATTACTTTAAGGCCTCTATGTGAGTTGCCTCAGTTTTGTTTGTGTGCTGGTTGCGTTGATTGTACTTGCTGTTGATTTTATCTTGAAATGGTTTGCATCAATCAAATCACAACAATCGTAGCTTTGCAATGATGTTTGGCACGAGTACAAACCTAAATGCAGCCGTTGTGTACAGAGACAGGCGGAGTACTTAATATGCCTGACAACCTGCAGAGGTAACATTGGAGTAGTAATCACTGCCATGGTGCTTCCAAAAGCACAGAATGAAGCATCTGACAGATTATATCAATGATGTGTATTTAGTGTAATTTTTAAAATTACTTCACAAAAACTCTAAAATACATTTTCGGCTTGTCCATAACTGAAATGTGAAAAAGTGAAGAGCCAGGTGTAATTACTGAAGTAAGTGCAAACACACACACGCACACAATCACACACACACAGACATACACTCACATACACTACCAGTCAAAAGTTTTTGTACACACCCTCTCACTCAATGGTTTTTCTTTATTTTTATTACTTTCTACATTGTAGATTCATACTGAAGACATCAAAACTATGAAGGAACACATATGGAATTATGTAGTAAACAAAAAAGGGTTACACAAACCTGAATATGTTTTATATTTTAGATTCTTCGAAGTAACCACCTTTTGCTTTGATGACAGCTCACTCTTCAGCTTCATGAGGCAGTTGTATTTAAATAAAAGAAGCAATACCACAGTTTAGAAATACTCTCTTACAAGTAAAAGTCCTGTTTTCAGTTTTTTTAAGTAAAAGTACACACATATTTGTTTCGAAGTACATGAAATAAAATATATATATTGTCAGTATCTCTCAGTGTACCTCCTGCACACTTTGATCTACTTTCATGACAAGCTAAAGAGACATTAGTCCCTCTGTATCTTTTCCCTCTCTCTTCTTCCTCCTCTTTGCTCCCCACAAAGTAAAAAAAAATGTAATGAGGACTAAATTGGGGTTTTTCCAGTGCCTACATAGATTTAAGTTGCCATGGAGACTTTGCAAAATAAGGGTCGGGCTTAGTTAACTGCTCTCCTAATGTTTCGGCAATCATCTTGGCTGTAATGAAAAGCAGCATGTTTAAAAAAACAGCTCTTTACAGTGTGGTTTTATAGTTTTCATGCCTGCAACTGCAGTTGAACAAATGTGTTTGGACTCTTAAAATGTGAATACTGCATGTATACAATGAGGATAAAATCTTTTAATACATGTAACAAGATTTTCCAAAATAGAGCTATACTGCTGCACATATTGTGACAAAGTTGCACATTCAGAGATGCTACGCTGAATCCCAGTTGGTCAGAAGAGGTCAAGTTGCTGAAAAAGTGAGAGCGCACCTTTGGGATCCAGCCTGCCGCCCTGCTGAAGACACCAACAATGAGCGATTCACTTGCCCCACAGAGACTTTGCACATTTTAAACGCTTGTTTGCTCTCACACAACAAAAACGCCTTTTGTTATCTGAAGGAGATGGAACCAATGGATTGCAGGAATCCACTGAAGATGCCAATAGGCTTTGAACCCACAGAGTGGCCTCTGCTCTGCTTTGGCTAACAGCCATAGCATGTTCAAACTGTGAACTGGACTAAGTTAAACAAGAGCAATGAGGGGAAAAGTTGGTTGGGAGGAAAGTAAGAAAAAAAAAAGTTAGGAAGAGAAAAAGAAGAAGCAGAGTGAGAGCTATTCCTCAGCTGTAATAACGCTTACTGTTATTATACTATGAAGGCGTGGAGATAGACAGCATGGTTTTCATCACAACACGAG
>JAPZEA010000024.1:3243938-3255112 GCA_029783685.1 Heniochus monoceros | reverse complement strand
CTAAACAGTAACACAATGACAAGTCGTCAAACACAAAATCAAAATCATTTCTGCTTGTTGACATATTACTGTCAGGAATGAATGTGCGTCATGTTTTTCCATCATGTAGGACAGTGCACTGAGAGAGGGAAAACTACTCAGAGAGATCCAAAACCTGACAGAAACCAACGTCCAGCTCAAGAATAAAGTAAGAGTAACGTCAGTGGATTTGTGCCACAATGTCGTATGCCAATGCTGAGCAGCACACACACAGACCACAGTCCCATTATGACCACTGTTGGATGACGTGAGGCTGATCGCGTGTTAGGTGGAGGAGATGGAGCGCAGGTGTAAGTCGCAGCAGCAGCAGATCTTTGAGCTGAAGCAGGAGCTGACCAACAGCACAGCAGAGCTGAAGCTGCGGCTAGCACAGGCAGATGGTAACACACACAGAACACACACGCATTCTTCCTTGCAGATGCAGAGAGAATGGCATTTGTTTCACTTGTAACCCAGCAGAGATTTCCTGTGTGTCGCCCTCTGACAGACCGCCTGGAAATAGAGAAGCGGAGGTCCAAGCAAGCTCTGGAGGACATGGATAGTCTGCGTCAGAAGGAGGTGCTCTCAGGAGCTTTGTCATATATGTGTGTGTGTGTGTGTGTGTGTGTGTGTGTGTGTGTGTGTTGTATCTTTTGTACGGATTACACTAACAAAATGTACTTTGCTAGTTGTTTCACTTTTCTCTATGGTATACGGAATCTCTATTGTAAGAGTAGACTAGATCACTAGAAAGATAAAATACTGAAGTTCAAACTTCTGTACAGGTGGAGCATGTGAATCGACATCTAGAAGAGAGTGAGAGAGCTCAGCAGGAGCGCATCTTCAAACTGGAGGGACAGCGGATACAACTGGAGGAGGTCAGAGTTTTATGTTGAAAAGATAAAAACATAATGTAACACATACATTTAGTCAAATGCTAATAACAGAAAACAGATCGTAGATATTTTTTTTTTTTTGCCTAAAGCCAGATTTCCTGCATTTAGTGGTTATGGTGTGGAGCGGCCACGTAGAATTATTGACGTGAGCCATTTAAGAACTGTGCCAGAGAAACGAACCCAGTGGAGACCGTTGACAGGCGACAGTCAGGAGGTTGAAGAAAGGCTGTAATCTGCTGCACGCATCTCAAAAAGCAAACTTGCTCACAACAAGATCACAGGGAATCAAGGGATGTAAACACAGTTACTATGGGATCTATGATTACAACAAGGTATGCCCTGATGATGCACATCACAGCCGTCTAATGTTGTGAAGGTGCTATCTGCGGGCCCCTCGAGGCAAATTGTGATTTGTGATACTGGGTTATGTAAAAAAAAAAAAGATGGTGGTGGGGTGTCCGGACACTGTGCTGCATAATTCCACCTTTACATCCATTCACCACAAGCAGCTGGCGTCTGTCAAAGAGAGGTTTCAACACGTCACGATGAATTTCAGTTCGGTGCCTGTGTGTGTGCCCAGGCATGATGAACCTTCCTGCACTGTTCGCTCGGACTGACCTTTTCTTCAGAGTACATGAAATAGCTCATTATGAACATCAGTTTGGACTTGAGCTTGCTTTTGTGTCATTGATACGGAGCATTATTGACTGATTAGTAGATTTAGATGTTTCACTGAAAGCAGCTCCCAAAACAATGGGCTGAAAAATACTAAAATGAGCCATAGAGCTGAGCTATGAGAAACCCCGTCCACATTACTTGTTGGACTCATTGTTAATATGAAAATATAAAAGAGTTGAGCTTTAAATCATTTTAAACCTTGATTAAACTCAACATTTTGCTTAGTTCAGGTGCTAGTAATACGGTAAACCTGTTGTATTTAGATAACTGTATGTAGATGATGGTCAAAGAGCTTTGTCCTGCAGGTAGATCTACTAGACATCAAACCTTTTGTATTGACTCAATGTCAAGAATTTGAGAGTTCCAGGCAGCTTCACATCTTCTCAGTTAGAAATAACCGGATTGCTTGAATGTTCCGCTCAAACTAAAGACATAAACGTCCAAGAGATTGCATTTTGCCAGACTTGAAAGACCCAATGAAATGGACACTTTGACTTCTAGGTGGAGAGTGAAGCCATGTCTCTCAGCCACGAAGTGTGAACATAAAATCTTACCAATAAAGCAGTCAATAGTGTCAATGTAATCCAGCCCTTCTGTCTAATCAAACACGTTTCCATTCCTTACCTGATATTCCAGTGATGCAGGTAGCGCCGTTCAGCTAATTCTGATGTGTATCATGTTCTGATGGTTCTCTGAACATACTCTCTGTTGTCCAGGCACTTGCAGGCCCACATTTCTACACATGGGGTGACCACGGTGGTATTCTGATGGCTATCGCACAAGGAGGCGCCACCACACATCTCAAGTGAGTCCAGCCGTGCTGTTTAAATGTTTCTCCAGGATAGATAAAGCTCAGATTTGAGCTGAGAAGCTCGATCTGTCATTCACTTGGTTCCACCTTAATTAACGGTTTCAGACGTAAAGCCCCGAGAGGCTGGTTTGTGAGTGGAAGGCCTCCATTTACAAGTTTGGGGAGTGAAGCACATAAACGGCACCTGCCCCAGTGGATGTGCTCATTAATCAGCAGGAGCAGATTGTGTGAACGAGAAGCAGCTTGTTGGAAAAAAGTAAATAAACCTTCCCTCAGTAAAGAGAGGTAAAATAAAACGCCTCGGTGCCAACAGCAACATTGGAGGCTATTCGTATTCATGTGAGGGTGATACACTATATTGATGTGAAAACAGCTGACCTCATTTACATGCAGAAAGAATTTTGTTTCCTCGCCCTGGTTCCTCAGTAACCTGGCTTTGCCTTCATATACACAAATGTCAATATGACTGGTTTAAATCACCCAGCTGTAATGCCTGGTGTCCTCCCCATTACCCCCGTAGTGAACAGGTGATTTTTTTTTTTCCATATGATGCTATCTTCCTCTTTCCTCTCTGTGGAATCAAAAGATGAGTGGGTAGGCGGCAGAAGAAAGGAACTGGCAACTGGTTTATTGAAAAGAACAGATACAGGCGATGAGAAACACAGCTTAAAAAACATTGTTGCTTAACCAAATACTGGGTTAAATAATGGCCGTGTCCCTTTCAGGTTCAGCACCAATGAAGGTGAGACGTGGACCGACTTTCAGTTGTCAGACAGGGAGGTGTATGTTTACCAGCTGCTGACTGAACCTGGGGAGAAGAGCACCATCTTCACCATTTTCGGCTCGTACGCCGACCAGAGGCACAGCTGGCTCATCCTGCAGGTCAACACCTCCGACGTTCTGGGTAGGTTGGAGAGCGAGAGGGAGGGCGAGCGGAGAGGGCTTTTATGGTAGCCATCCTCAGCTCTTAGCAATAACAGCTATTTATAATTTCTGATTTTTAAATGATTATTTTATCGCTGTTACATTAAATATACAGTCAGAATCATGTTTGTTTGTACTTACACAGGAATGGACATAACAACTAAGACCAAGGACAGCAAAGCTGAACAAACAAAGGCAGACAATAGACGAGACTGTTACACACACAACTTTGTGAAAAAATCGTTATAGTTTATCTACATTTTTATTTAACTATATATAAAAAGCACCAATAACCAACAACATAGGTAAAAAAAACTATATACAAGTCAATGCTGTGCAGGTAGTAAACAGTACACATAGTGCAAAGGAAATAAATATTGAATGGACGTACGTGGGGTGAATGATTAAGTACAGTATGATTAAATCTATACTAGCTGGGCTAGAAAAGGAGAGCAATACAGCACATGTGTTCTCAGGTGTCTCTAAGAGCTGTGTGCCTTTTAATTAAGGCTCCTAGATGGAGTGTCTCATCACTTGGAAGTCCTCTGCAGGGCACATGAGCACGTAACTCTGAGTTCCTCGTCAATGTCAAATATCCACGGCTGTCTTCTTTTTTTTTTTTTCTCCAGGTGTGCCGTGTTCTGAGGCCGACTACAAGCGCTGGTCTCCGTCAGATGAGCATGGTAACGAGTGTCTGCTGGGCAGAGAGATCACGTTTAAGAGGCGAGCCCCCCACGCTACATGTTTC
The DNA here is from genome assembly GCA_029783685.1 of Heniochus monoceros. NCBI lineage: Eukaryota > Metazoa > Chordata > Actinopteri > Chaetodontiformes > Chaetodontidae > Heniochus > Heniochus monoceros. The sequence goes on along the minus strand of JAPZEA010000024.1, from coordinate 3,251,037 downwards.
AACGGAGAGGAGTTCGACCGGCCCGTCACCATCTCCAACTGCTCCTGCACGCGCCAGGACTATGAATGGTTAGGAAGCGGCACGTGCATGTACAATAACCTCATAATAGCAGAAATCTAAATGCAGAAATGTATTTAGTGTGTTCAGTATTATATGATTTATTACTTCCACCTTAAATATTATTTATATAGATTATTTATCTATATATTATATTCATTGTTAATTGGTAGATTTAAGAGCAGATGAAGCTTATCCTCCCACACCACAATGGCATGGCTTAGCTGAAAGAGTTAAAGATGAGCAGGAGCTGTTTCATATCAGAGGTGCTGTAGATGGCACTGGCTGGCTGATATCTGAATGTTAATTAAATTTCAATACTGGCAAATCAATACATTGGTTTAAGGCTACTCTGCACATTTTTATTGCTCCTGGAGCTCCCATCACAACTCCTAATGTGTCTGTTTAAAAATGCACATCACGTGCTGTCATTCATCACAGAGCAGAAGCTAACTGGCTGTATTTTCTCTGTGTTTACCTGTCCTCGTCCTCCTCCTCCCTCCTCCTCCTCCTCCTCCTCCTCCTCCTCCTCCTCCTCCATCCAGCGACTACGGCTTCAAGCTGAGTGAAGACTTGTCTCTGCAGGTGTGTGTGCCTGACCCAGAGTTCTTAGGTGACCTCTATGCCCCTCCGGTGCCATGTCCTGTCGGTACCACCTACCGTCGCAGCAAAGGGTAAGCAGCTATCGTCTGTCCTGAAAGTGCAGCAGTGCGCGGCCTGGGATTCTTCCGTGTGGTTTATTAGCATAATGTTGCATCTGCAGCACCAGCGGATTCACATTTGCAGAAGTAAATGCTAAGCTTTTTTCCAATGCGCTTCATTGACCTTTTGTCAGGTTTTGTTCAATATCTCCAATCAGTGACCTCTCAGAACTGCCACAGACTCTAATTTGACCAAATCTAGATGGATGGACCCTATATGGCAACATTTTTTATTTGGATTTATTTTTGTCTTAAAACTGTTTTCAAGGCAACAGCCGTGAGAATAAAACCTGAGCTTGAAGTAAAAAATCGAATTCCCAGTGATGTGTTCCTTGTTTTTCTTTTGAGTCTTTGTGGTTTATCTGGTCACATTGTGGATGGTGTGCCTGAGCTTCATTTTAAACCTGTTACCTGGTGCTTACAACATAATAATTAGGACCTGCACCCATAACCGTTCAGCATTTTCGTTTATCATTTCCTGAGAATTCCCCAGAATGCAATCCAGCCTTTGTTCTATTCGCTTTATCGCTGCTGTGGAGAGAGCTGCTGTTGCCGTCATTAGATGTGTTTGGAGAGAGCACCACCAAGTGTTGGAACTGGAGAAGAGTTTTTCTGTGCCTCCTGCAGGTACAGGAAGGTGTCAGGCGACAGCTGCAGCGGAGGAGATGTGGAGTCCAGGCTGGATGGAGAGATGCTGCCTTGTCCTGTCGGAGGTAAACTTTCTGAAATCTTTGGTCATGGTGACTAATAATTTAGAAAAGTCTATGAATCAGAATATGGTAGCTTTAACTTATTATGTGCAGTTGCTGCTTTCCTGTAAACTGTTACTTCCAAACACAAGTTTGATAATGTATTATACCACTTTTTTGTCAACAGTATTTTCTCATCTACCTCCTCTACCAGCAGCACGCTGGCCCTCCTGCTCACTTTTCTTTTTGCTTTTGTTTCAGACAATTTCCAGTGATTTCATCTTTATTCGTAAATTTATGTCTTATAAATATGTTAGTTGTTAATTTCATGTTAATTGGTAACAAAGATGAGTGAAGTGTGAGGATTTGTTTAAAAGAATGGACAGTGGGGTAGATGTAGGGTGACGTCTTGTGTCTGGCTACTCCTGCTCTGAACATACATTTGACTGATCAGGAAATCACTTGAGAACTGTTCTCAAACGTTGCTTCTTCACTTCATCGTAAATAGGAGCTTGATAAATGTGTCAGAAATATTCTTCACTGTCAGACAGAACTTTTTATAGCATTCTTATGGGTAACTCTTAACTTGTGAGCTACGTAAGTTAGGAACTCTCTGTCTTATCAAAAATTGACCTGTGGCGTTTAAATGTTTGGGAGTAAGAGCAATGAATTACTGAATTAGTATGAAAATAAGACATAAAATGATCTGGAACTTTATATTTGAAAAATGTTAAAACCATAAATGAAAACAAGTTGAATTCTCTTCTTCACAGTGTCATGTGACTGTTACGTAGACCAGATTTGTATCCACGTGTCTTTTCCCATCAGTCATGTCTCCTGTGCTCTTTCAGAGAGTAATGAGTTCATCCTGTACGCTGTGAGGAACTCCATCCACCGCTACGACCTGGCCACAGGCACAGACCAGGCCCTGCCTCTGGCCGGCCTCAGGGAGGCTGTGGCTCTGGACTTTGACTATGACAGGAACTGCCTGTACTGGGCTGACATCTCACTGGACACCATACAGGTTAGTGAGCAGTTCCGCTGGGAGGCAGCCAGACCAACAGTAGATTTTCTTCGCCTCGGGTCAGAGTGGTTCGACCGTTTGTTTAGCGTCCAAACACAGGTTGAGTAGTGCTCGTTGGTTTGAGGGCAGAGACCCCAGAGGAGCTCATATTTACACACAAGGTGACATTTTTGCTCACTTGTGAAATGCATGTAACTGCATCTGCTCGGCATTATGCATTATACCATAGTAGTCTCATTTGATTTCAGTATGCTCACCAAGGCTTCCCTGTGTTTCTCCTCTCTCCTGCAGCGGCTGTGTCTGAACGGCAGTACAGGTCAGGAGGTTGTAGTGAGGAAGGATCTGCAGAACGTGGAGGCTCTGACCTTTGACCCCATCAGTAGACTGCTGTACTGGGTTGATGCTGGAGCGCAGAAGATTGAGGTATAGAAGTGTTGCATGTGTGTGTGTGTGTGTATAGGATCCTGCTCATTTTCTCAGCCACCTGATTTGGTTCTTTGAACGCCGTTGGGGGAGTGGATTTATCAAATAATCCGAATTTACACAGTGCATATTTAACTCTTTATTGTGAAAATGAAATTACAACAATTACACCAACAGATTGTTTCTTAATAATCTGCCTGTTCTTCATACTTGTAAGAAAAAGAATCATTTGTATCTCAGATTGAAGTCATACACTGTGTGTGGCTTCATTCTAAAAACTCTCGGTCCTGATCCGGCTAACTGTGAATACATCTGCACTTAAGGACTCGTTGTTCTTAAAACATCCACAGGGAAATTTGAAGCCATCTTTGAAGATATCATGTAGATAATTTACTCTCATAATACTGCTTTTCACACACACCTAGAACGTGATAACATCTCTTGTTGCTAACATTAGTTGATTTGATTCTGCCATCCGAAGCTTATCAAAGGTCTTAAACTGGCACTGATCAACCTGTGAAAAGTTTCACTGTCTTTGTGTGTGAAGGTGTCTAACCCTGACGGCGACCTGCGTCACACTCTGCTCAACTCCTCTGTCCTGGAACATCCCCGAGCTTTGGTTCTGCTGCCTGGAGAGAGGTAACTTGTGTACATACACACTTTTGTAATTCTGAGGCCGTTACAGGTTGGTTATCAGTTGAAAATGCAGATTTCTTTATCTAAAAGTCCAACAAGAAGTAAAACGTCAATTGATCAATTGTTCATGATTATCATTCAAGTTGTTGTGGTCAGACAAATTCTGAAGTGTGACTTTAACCTTCAACATTATATTGCTAACCCCAACCATTATCAAGACCAGCAGTCGTTCTACCATCAACCCTCGAACAGCCCTTAGAGGAAGGGATGACTGGACCGCATGTCCACGCTTTCCAAAAAAGCCCCCCGTAACAAAGAGCTGCTTCCACTTCTGCAAACATGCTTCTGCTTTTATTTAAGATGACTTCAGCTGTTACCACTCTATTTTCTTTCCATTCATTGGGTTCATTTATCCCTTATTCCCCTTTTTGTTTTTTTCAGAAAATGAAATTCTTTCTGTCTCACTGTACCTGCTTCCTCTTTCTCAACTGTCTGGTTTCAGTAGGGGGAGAAAGGCCATTTTCATATTCATTCTCTCTTAGATTTATAAGGAAGGAGGTACTTTGGGTGTATTTACCTGACTTTGTACAGCCTCTGATCAAATATTTGATGAATCTCCATGACAAGACATAACATAAATATGAAATTACTGTTACCACTTGTAGGAGGTGGAGACCTGTGCCACAAACTTCATTTGTAATTTTTTTACAATGAACAAACAGTTTAAATTTTCCGTGTTAATGCTCAGTTCATTAGATGTGTTCTTTTCCCATAATAACAATTAAACAATCCACCAGCTTTCGGTGGTGTCTAAACTTAGTGAAACGTTGCAGTTAAATTCATACCGTATGTGTCCCACAGTCTGATGTTCTGGACTGACTGGGGTGACCGAGCTGCCGGTGTTTACCGGAGCTACATGGATGGAACCAATGTGTCCTGCATTGTGTCTGAGGGCGTCCGCTGGCCCAATGGGATCACAGCTGACGACCACTGGCTGTACTGGACTGAAGCCTACAGTGACCGCATCGAGAGGGCGGACTTCACGGGGAGCCAGAGGAGCGTTCTCATGGAGGGGCTTCCCCACCCATACGCCATTGCTGTTTTCAAGGTGAGAATGAATAAGAAATACATGCACAATTTAAAATACACCTCGACTTGTATCAGAAAAAGGTTGGATTGAATTTTAATTGTATTTTAAAATGTATGAAATGGATTAATCCCGATTAGGAGTCACTTTTCACAAGCTTGTGCTGGATGCTGTTTTCAGAACGACCTGTACTGGGATGACTGGTCCAGAATGGGGATCTTCAAAGCTCCAAAAGCTGGTTCCCAGAGCAATGAGCTGATTGTTGGCAGACTAACCGGAGTCATGGACCTCAAGATCTTCTATAAGGGGAAGAACAGAGGTGAGGAACAGAGAGTGGAGTCATATCCAGAAAGTTTGAAAGATAAGCAGAATAAATGAGAAATTGTTTTCAGTAACTGCGTCTGTTTCAGTTTCGGACAAAACAAATGACGCACTGTCATAAGGGAAACAGTAGATTACAGGGGGAACGACCCGTCAGCATTACTGCTTAGAGAGTTTCAAATTTATTATTCCTCAAAGTGAGGCCCTAATCTGTTGTCCACCAGGCCATAACGCCTGTGCCGACCAGCCGTGCAGCCTGCTGTGTCTGCCGCAGCCCGGCCACCGACACACCTGCGTGTGCCCGGATGGCGCCCCGACCGTTACCATGCCCAACGGAGAGCTGCAGTGCCAGTGTCCCACCGGCTACCAGCTCCAAAACAACACCTGCGTCAAGACCGGTGAGACAAAAGCTCATACTGCACAATCATGATGAACTTGTCCTGTGAAATATATGAGCTTGTCTCTGTTGGAAATGAGGGCTCAAATTCATATCTGATAAATTGGCGGTTGCATGGGTTCCGTTCTTTCCTCCAATCAGAGCACAGCTGTTTGCCCAACCAGTACCGCTGCTCTAACGGGCGCTGCATCAGCAGCATCTGGAAGTGTGACAGCGACAACGACTGTGGAGACATGAGCGATGAGCAGGAGTGTCGTAAGTATTCAGCCAAACCGCTGTTCAAAAGCCGTTTCTACGTAACAAACTGCACGTGTGTGCTCGTCCTTATTCGTGTCCTGTCCACTTTTAGCCACTACGACCTGTGACCCGTCCAACCAGTTTCGCTGCGTGGCCTCAGGTTCCTGCATCCCCCTGGCCTTCAAATGTGACCATGAAGATGACTGCGGAGACAACAGTGATGAGGAGCACTGTGGTAAGATTGTTAATCTGCCAGCATCCCCAGCTAGTGTGGAGAGTGTGTTATGTAATAATGTTAACGGTGACAAATATTAACTATGTTAACAGTTATCATTCAGAGTTTTTAATGTTTCATACAGATATTAATAAGCAGCAAAACAAAGAGGAAAATTATACATATGTAACACTATTTGAAAAATATTCCAATAAATTTGGAAATTTTCTGATTAGTGAAACAAAAACTAAATGAAACAAATAATAAGGAAATGATAAGATATATATTTATAAGATAGAAAAATAACATCATTACAAGTTTGATTCCAATATATACTAAAGACTTATAAAAGGAGGCTGAATTGTGTGTTATGATCTCTACATTTGACTGCATACTGAATCCCTTGGCAGCTTTCTCATTAAGCTGCCAGTGCTGCAGGGATTTCTGTGTGACTCAGAATCCAAAGAATTGTAAAATAAGACTAAAATAAATGAGTAAAATTAAAGTGGAAATGATTTTTGTGTCAGCTAAGCAAAGGCTTCGTTCTCTCAAACCTTTCAGCTGCACACAGCACAAGTGCACAGTCGTTTATTACTTACACATCAAAAGTTCACTTACTGTCAGATAATGCTCCAAGGATCTTGGCAAACCGCATCATTTGGGTCTATTGCCCTTTGTTCAGTAGATCATAGCAATGGAAAAAGTGTGAGTGTATAGCATGAAAATGACACTTTAAGACTATAATGCACTTTCAGACATGACGAGAGGCGCACAGTCAGGGCAGTTAGAGGTTTAAAGGAGGCATAGCTGGCTTCTAACAGTAGATTTTGTAAGCTATTCCCAGTTGACCATTAAACAGGTTTTTAATTGAAATACAATGAAGTGGATTATTATAGGTGTTTTAATGCAAAGTATCTGAGCATGAGAATATGTCTGGGCCAAGAACAGAGCCCTGCTGGACTCCACAGATCAAATCTAGCTTACCAGATTAATATTTTGTTGTTACCTCATATTTTAAAGTGTCTATCTTAAAAACATAGTTTATATTTGTTTACATTTGTATGTGACATTTATTGGATACTAAATTCTATTGGATTTTTTCTTGTATATCTAAATTTGAAGTCCATCCAAGCCAGTTGACTCATATAATTGCATTAATTCATTTGGGGACGTTTCGTGGATGACAGTGGACATGCATAGTTGTTGCAAGGACTAACCACATTGTTGATGTATTTCTCAGAGTCTCACAAGTGTGGCACAGGAGCGTTTACATGTGCACGAGGTGTTTGTATCAGTGACGCTTGGCGCTGTGA
>JAPZEA010000024.1:2972718-2983664 GCA_029783685.1 Heniochus monoceros | reverse complement strand
CATTTCCAGTAAAGCTGGACCAATAATGAACCATCACCAGTAGAGGTGGTCGGTGCATGTATGAACAAATCTTAAACATCAAAACCTGAAGCTGAGCTGACCATACTGAGTCATCAGCGTCACTGACCAACTTAGTATCATTTTACATTGGAGGTTCCCTGAAAGTGATGCTTGGCTCCTGGGTTAAAACTTACTGAAAGACCACAAAAGCCACAGAAACAATAATCAGAATCAGAATCAGGTTTATTGCAAAGTAAGTTCAAGTACAGCAAGTCATAACAAAATGAAAAAAACACTATAAAAATAGTAGAAACAACATGTACAATATGATTGCTCTTGAAATGGAAGAGCTGTAGTTTTGTGCAGGAATGTGCAAAATATTGACCAGAGAATATGCAAAAATTCCCTGATAACTGTCGCAGAGGGATGGCTGCTGAGGTATTAACCTTATACTGTAGACAGTGCGTGGATAGTAGGGCTGCTATATAACTATTCTGTCAATTCATCTGTCAATATTTTCTCCATTAATTGTTTGGTCTGTAAAAATGTCAAAAATTGTTGAAAAATGTCTGTCACACTTTCCCAGAGTTCAAGGTGACTTTTTAAAATGCCGTGTGTTGTCCGAGCAACAATCAAGGACGCAACGATTGACTCATAGAGAAATAGAGACATAACATGGTAGAACCTTTGTTAAATTACAATTATTACAATTTGAATCAGCAAATTGATTGATAATTTAAATCAATAATCACCAGTATCAGTTACAGACTGATACCGATAAAGTCCAGACTTTGCAGGACTAGTTTCAGTCATTTTTACAGAGAAAAGTCCTATTCAGAATCAAGATTTATGAGAAAATGACAAATCATGTATTTAAAGGAAATGCAATGCCACCTGTATTATGATTTTATCAGCTGTAATAGTGGGGCATTTATACAGAACATTACAGAGTATCTTTGGGTTTTGGACTGTTGATTGGACAAAACCAGCATTTTGAGGACATCCCCTTGGGCAATAGGATATTCTGAGTGGGTATGCTTCACTTTTTTCTTACATTTTAAAGACCAAATGATTACCAGATAAATCAAGAAAATAACCAGTAGATTGATTGATAATGAAAATGATTCATTTTTTATTAGTTGCAGCCATAACGATGTCAAACATAGCTCTAACGATTTACTGCAAATGCGAAAAATTCATACTGATTGTATCTGCACAGTGCTCTCTGTGACAGTATTTAATTTGATTTTCTTTGAATATCATCCTCTGGCAACTAAAGTATGTATGTTTTATGGTCATGTTTAAGGAACTCTAAGCACTTTGCTAAGATCTGGGAAAGGTCGTCATCTTACTTACTGAAAATGTCTCTGGTGACTTGGAGTAGGAGACAGGATGCAGATACTGGTCTCTGCTGCTATTGAAGTGCTTTGTACTCCCAACATCCGCTGCTAGCTCGTCTCTATGACTTTTCACTGCAGTAAAAGAACATCACACTGCTTCCTAAACCAAAAACACTTGTGAATGTAATCCAACAGCAAACAACTGGATTGTCATTCATATGAGACATAGCTGATTAATTCACACCTATGAGAAGCCTGACTACAAATGTTTTCATCAGTAGTGATATTGACTCGTCTGTGCTTACCAGGCAGTAGAGTTTCTGTTCAGACCCACATGCTCACACACACACACACACACACACACAGCCGACTGAGACATGCTGTTACTCACCACTGTCTCTGCATCATCAGCACTATGCAGACATTTGGAGGAAGCACTCTGTCTCTTTATCTTTGTATCTGTCACTGACAGTGAAGCGCTGGTGAGGCTCGGGAACAGCTGTGTTCGTGAGAAAATCCATTTACAAGAGTTGAGTGAACCTTTACTGGGAATGTGTGGGGAATGAATGAAACTGCTCGCTTGCTCTGTTACACACGGTCTTCACGCAAGTGTTGCTTGCCTCTGGATCAATCATAGTGTGATGATTGCAGCAACAGGATGAATTCTTACATTTCTAACTAGAATTATCTGATTATATCTGCTTGGATCCATACAAATGTTAAAGACATCATTGGATAACGCTCATTCTTCCAGCTGGGTAAAGTCATTGAGCATATAATTACACAAATCACAAAGTGGAATGTGCATTACTGGTTAAGTAATTGACACTACCTAAATCCAACAGAGCATGTGTTTCATTTGCTGAATACAAGATTTTTCCGGTATGTCTCTGACTCTGTTAAACCAAAAGTATTGCACACATTGAAACTCTCACTTTCTGATGGTGCAAGACAAGAAATCAGGGAATCACCAAACTTATTACAATTGATCCCATGGGAAACATGAATGTCCATATCAAAGAGGATAGCTTGTGTTATTAGGATGCATCATCTGGGGAAGGGAGGATATCTATGTACACAGGGTTCTAAGTTCTCAGGGTCCTAAGTGAGTGAAAACTTTGACCAGCTGGTGGTGCTGGAGAAATGCCAGAGGATCACCAGAGTCTGTACAAATGTCCAGAGCAAACCATCCAGTAGTTGTTATAGTGGTTATTTCAGTTAGGATAAGTGGTGGACCAACTGGTACTGCCATCCTTAGAGCCACACCACTAGCTTGGCTAAAAGTGATTAATTTCAGCCTGGCTCACTGATCACTAATGTAAATATCGTAGTCAGTGAGGTGAACTGTATGAAATTGAATCAGTCATTGCAGTTTAAAATCAATCTGAAACAGAGAGCCAAATTGCATCACTGTTCAAATACTCTGGGACGTCAGTGTTGCTAATAGCCTGTCTTCATCTATGCTGAATGTGTGATTGGAATTCACGCTCACCTCACTCTACCCTCAGCCTGTCCCAGCTATCAGCACCAACACTTCAGCCTTTGGCGACAATAACTCACATCATCCTTATGTGCTTTATTTGTGTTTTCTTTTGCATTCTTTCTGCAGCATCATGAACTGTCTATACATGTCCACTGTACAGAAATGAAATGCCAAAGGCAACTTTTTGTAGTGAAGTCTGGGCTTTACAGTATATTGCCAGCTTTCCGGGTCACACACTGACAATGTACGTTTTACCAAGTCTCTAAAACTATAATTTTAAAGACTAAATAGATGAAAGGCTGCGATCAAGACAGTTAGCTAAGGTAATTTAAGTACATTACACGGTATGAGCATTTGGAATCCCACAAAATGTATTATCCCAGTCCATGCAAGAGAATGCAACCTACCACAGTGCATTCCTTATCACTCTGTGTAATTAGAATAATCCACATCTAATAATCCACATATACTAACGCTGTACCAGTAAATGCTGCTGCACTACTTTTGCCATAATTTAACCAAGTATATTCCACTCTGTGACATGTGTGAGCATTCTGTGTAGTGGCCATGTTTTGTCCTTATATCTTTGTTTTGGCCTTCTTTCCATGCCAACACTGGAGTCTCCAGCCATGAAAATGAAGAAAAATGTCAGCCTTGCATTGTGGAATTGAAAAAAAGCTGAGCTTTATTTAAAAACCTGACATATTATTGAGAATCCAAACTGTGTTTCTACTGTGCTTGTATCCAAGCTGTATTTTTTAGCATGTCTCCCAGTGGATATTCTTTGGCAACCTTGTATTTATTCATTGCATTCAAAAGCAGTTCCACTTCATGATCAGTCCAAACAACTGTCACACTCATTCACTTGCTATGTTAGAAACAAACAATGCTTTGAAAAAGTAAAAAAAAATCTCCTTAACAAATGACAGAAAGTATTTTCCTTCTCTTCTTTTAAAGTTTTTTGGCATAAAGTTAGGCTGCTGACTGGCTCAACAAAACCATGCTGTTTTGTTGTTTTAGAACTTTTATGAAATGACCTCCAAATATGCTGGCAAGACACCAAATCCCCCGTTGCAGGTGTAAAATTAGACATGTCAGCAGATAATGAAGCATGGCTGACCTCTGTTCTTTTTCTGAGTTTGCCTTTTTCACATTTACAACCTTTCATCCTTCTCTTTCCTTTCCCTCTTCCCTACCCTTCCTCCCAGAGACAGAGAGCTGGTATGGACAATAAAGCATTGGAACCTGAGCCTGTGAGTATCCCCATGGAGGAGGCCATAATGTGTAATGGAGGCAGCCAGCCTCAGCCTCAGCAGCAGCAAGAAGCATCCTTGTTGACCCACCTGAAAAAGGTTGAGAACCAGATCACTGAAGCACAGCGTTTCTCCCACCTACCCAAACGCTCAGCCGTGGACCTGGAGTTCATTGACCTGTCCTACACCATCCAGGAGGGACCATGCTGGAGGAGGAGAGGTAACAAACATCTGTCCATTCCTCATGTCGAGCATGTCTGGTTTAATCAGCTTGAAAGCAAGGTACCATCCGATCGCTGCCAAGACAAAGAAGTTGATGTAATGTAGGCACAAGATGGAGTGCGCTATCCACGCTTCTCAAACTCTCCAAGTCCATGAACTCCAGTGCAAGGATTGGCCATCTTGATAATAAAAATGAATTTGTGGCCAGATTGGACGGCAGGGTGACTCATTGGTTAGCACTGTTGCATGACGTTCATGGGTTCGATTTCTGGACAAAGCATGGCCTTTCTGTGTGGAGTTTGCATGTTTGCACATTCTCCCTGTGTTTGGGTCGGTTTCCTCCAGGTGCCCTGGTTTCACCTGCCATCTGGTTTCCCCTGCCATCAGTCCCAGTTGATGTGACTGTAGTGCAGTAGGCCAGTACCTTATAGGGTATTAATAGAAAATCTAAATCATCACCTTGAGTTTGACACATGTGCCCTACTTGCTACTTAGTGCACTATATTTAACCTGTGAAGTAATTGTTGAGAAGTGGCCACAGTCTATATTGCTGGTCACATGACCTACACTGGCAAAAAATACTTTTTCCCACATACATTTCATGTAACACATATCCCAAAACAATCATGAATATTGAAATGACCTGCAGAATGTGATTAGGCCCCATGATATTTAAAGAAATCTCAAAGTATTCTTATTCTAATATGTGTGGAGCCAGCAAAAAGTCAGCTTCCCAGGCAATAAGAAGTCTCAAATGTGCACGCTCTCTTGGCCCAATAACTTGGAAGCCATGGCAGCCCCACAGAGGTTAAATACCTGGGACTCCCCTCCGGTCAGTTAGAACTGAAGAATCCCCTTGGTTCCTCAAATTTCTATGATTAAGTCCATGTGAACTTGACTCAACCCTCCATGACCTTAATGACTGAGAATCTTTGCCGATAACCTATGTAAGCTAACATAGTTGCAGCTATTCATGCTAGCATCAAATGGAGGCTACATATTTAGCAATATTTTTGTGAAACCATGAACATTTGGAACATAGTGATCATGTAGAAGATGAACAGTGGAAAAGTGAACTATGCAGCAGATGATATGAAAGGTGTCTTTGTTTGGACATTGTGATACATTTCATGACAAGATTGAGATTGATTGTAAGTGACCAGAATTCACTTTGGATAAAACTAAATTAAATCAGCTAAATGAACATAATGTCTTTAGTACTTTTGAACCATACCAGCAGGGCTGAAATGTAAAGTTTGTCCATTGGATGCATAGCAAATTTCACTTTTCTTTTTTGAGCAAAAGTAAAAAATTTTGGCCTAATAGTAGTGGCGCTGGACATATTTGGTGTTCATCTTGCATGGTTATCCACTATGTGTGTGACAGGACCTGATGCTTCCCATTGAGAAGCTATAGGGAAGCATCTGTGAGCTGCTACTTATCAGAGCTGGAGAAGTTAACCAAACATACATTTGCCAGACCAACCAATGAGTCTTCGCCTTTGAAGTCTTTTCTCTTGTAAACTGGAAAACACTTCAGTTGAGGCAGAAATTGTACCTGGATGGCTTGTTCATGTTTTAGAGTGCAAAGTATTCCTCACCTCAGTCTTGACGAGACACTGTTGAACTGCAGCCATAATGGGTTTGTTTCACTGTATAGATCACAGGGGGCAGGAATGAGCTGATGCCACCCATGAAACCAAACTTGGTCAAGATATACGAAAGTTAGATTTGGACGAAGACTAACTAGTTGGTTTGGAAAGTGTGGATGTGGTTAATTTTGCACGTTTTTCAACAGGAAGCATCCGCAGCTATCTCCCATGCAGTGGAGACAGAGCACAGACTCAGAGCAGAGAGATATACTGTATGTTTTGTCCAGTTTTGCCAATTGTACTGTTTTAGCAAACACCTTTACTCTGACAGGCCCAAACCTAAACCAGTCAGAAACCTTTAGAATACTAAAGCTACCAGAACTAAGTACGTGATATTCACCTGTTCTTAAACAAAACACATATCTGTAGAAACCATTCGTCCAGAGCAAATAGTTGTGTGTAAGACCATGAATCTGGGTGAGATGCGGACTAGCCAGTCTCTATCCAAGGGTCTGACGTTAAGTGTGTTCTGTGTGCATGTGTTGGAGTGTATTCTCTGAGGTTTCCAGTAAGTGCTGCATTGTCTGAGACAGTTTAGCTCATCAATAATGTAGCTGACTGGGTGAGCCAAAGGACAGAGGAGAGGAAAGACAGGAGAGGAGAGGAGAGAGGAGAGGAGATAAGAGGAGAGAGGAGAGGAGAGGAGAGGACAGGAGAGGACAGGAGAGGAGAGAGGAGAGAAGAGGAGAGGAGAGGAGAGGAGAGGAGAGGAGAGACAAGAGGAGAGGAGAGAGGAGAGGAGATAAGAGGAGAGAGGAGAGGACAGGAGAGGACAGGAGAGGAGAGGAGAGGAGAGAGGAGAGGAGAGGAGAGGAGAGGAGAGGAGAGGAGAGATGAGAGGAGAGGACAGGAGAGGACAGGAGAGGAGACGAGAGAAGAGGAGAGAAGAGGAGAGGAGAGGAAAGGAGAGGAGAGGAGAGAAGGGGAGAGGACAGGACAGGAGAGGAGAGGAGAGAAGAGGAGAGGAAAGAAGAGACAAGAGGAGAGGAGTGAGAAGAGAAGAGAAGAGAAGAGAAGAGAAGAGAAGAGAAGAGACAAGAAAAGAGAAGAGAAACAGAGAAGGGCAGAGGAGGGGAGAGGGGAAATGTGGTGAGGAGAGGAGAGGAGAGTTGAAGTGATTAGGGTGCCAGGAGACATAAATATACTGTAAATGCATTTCACTTGTTATTGGTGTGCTGCTCAGTTTGAGTCTAAGGTTTCATGCCATGTGTTTGAACTTGTTTGAAGTGTGTTTTCAGTTGGTACAGCTCCCTAAAAATCCCTGAGAATCTCACAGCCACAGTACAGAGAGTGGTGCAGTGCTGTGTAAATGAAGCAAGTTATTTCTGGGAAATATAACTAATGTTATATGTAAAATTCTCTAACTCTACCAAGTCTATACAAATTCAGCAGTTATTTTTTTAATATCTAAGACAGGAGACAACTAAAATGTAGCTGCAAGACAGCAGAAAATGCATAGCCTTTAACTATATATATGCAGTATATACATGATAAGGATGAATGAGTATACAAAAATTTGTATGTTCAAAAGCAGTTACAAAATAAAATAAGAATAAAAAGCTCTAAAACTTTAGGTCATCAGGTTCCAATCCTCACAAATTTTATGTCTGTCTTTTTACCAAAAAACACTTTGTTAGCAACAAGTACAAATCCTATTCTGAGAGGAGAAACAATACCACTATGAAAAACTGGAACTGAAAATGATTAAAAGAGAGATTTTGTAAGACATATCCCAAACAGACCTCAGTGTTAGTTACACATGCATTAATCTTCTCAGGGTGACAGGAGCGTATCCCAGCTTGCAATGAGCCGGAGTCAGGGAAAACCAATATTAGGTTCAGCGCTGGGACGCTGAAATTGCTGGCACGGTGAGCTGCTCTCTGTTGGTGGACAGTTACAAGTTGGACAGACAGGACAGCTGTTTATGAGAAACCCCTGGACACCTAGTTCCAACCACAGAAAGTATAGTTGCTGTAGCATAGTACAGAGACTGCATCCTGTGGAAAGATGATGCAGGTGAGTGCTCAGTGTTGTTAGATTGAAGTGCAACATTTGATACTGCACTGCGTTGTACATTGTGCACAGTTAGCACTCACATACTGAGGCAGTGGCTCAGGGGCTGGCTCTCATCCTGTTTAACTGAGAGGAAACTCGAGCTGTTTTTTTCTGACATTCATGATGTTTTTGTGCTGAGAAGTAAAGAGTTTTTCACAGATATTTCATAACAGACACATAATGGGCCTTCAGGAGAGATGCAGATGTGATGCATCATAACGGTATAAGGTTGATTTTGACAGTTTGATGTGCAAATTTGCACCGATTAAGACTGAATTAAAGGTACAGCTGCTGGTGTAAACTTGGCCCCATCAAACTCAGTCGGCAGTGTATGGTTGAAGAAAAAATGTGTTGTTACCCCAGCCAAGGAGGTTATGTTTTCAGTTTGGTTTGTTGGTGTGTCTGTCTGTCTGAGAGAAAAAGTACTGGCCCGATTTTCATGATACTTGGTGGAAGGGTGTAGCATGGACCAAGACAGAACCTGTTGAATTTCAGAATGGATCTGAATCGTGGGGCGGATAGATGAATTATTTTTCACTATAGTTATCATTGGCAGATTGCATGCCATACATCTCAAATCCAGTAGATGGTAGTAAAGTTTAATAGTGACAAAACATAGCCAGTTGTAGAAATACGATGACTCCATATCACAATCCACATTCACGGGTAGCAGTAATCCTCTGGGATAGCCGTCACACGTAGCTGCACAAACGTCATACAAAAAGCAGTCATTATGGACAGCGGACAGCGGTTTCATGGGAGAACCAGTACAACTGTAACATCACCACAATCATAACAACAGCTTTCTATCAAGCTAAGGTGTGGCTATGGAAACACAAATGCACACATGTCATGGATATACAGTATTTTGGAAATACTGTATATCCATGACGTCCATACCGGTTGTGCTTGCAGATTTGCATATAATGTAAGAGTGGACTATGGTCCTTGGCAGAGGTTTGCACTCTCTGAGCGCCCTTCTAGTTAATAGTGTTATTAATAATCTTATATTAAGTATCGTCTTCATTATTGTTTCAGGCACTAAATCCCAATTAGCTGCCACCATCTGCAGCTTTGGAACAACAGAACATCAGAAATCAGGCTGAGAAGGTCTCCGTCTCCTTCACAGTTACTTTATCTCAAAGGCCTTTTCTATCCCTGTTACCATGTTTGATGCTCATTTTATTTTTTATCCTTCCAGTGTCCAGATCTGTTTATTTTACATTTAATTGTCCATTGTTTCAAATAGCATTACCATTATAATTACTTGACTTTTACTGTTCATCATGGAGCCCAATACGGGTTTATTTGAAAAAGTGATCAGAGTGATCATCATTTTGAATTTTAAGATTTACTTTCAAAAGTGTATGTTTCCATTTGTAAGTGTTAATGAGATTTGATTTCATATATTAACACAAATACAGAGAGCAAAGTTGGGGACCTGATGCTTTGCTTGTTATTGTTGATAAAGCCATGCTGCAGCGGTCAGTGGCATCAGTGCCCCTTTGTTGTTCCTCCCAGGTTTCAAAGCCTTACTGAAGTGCCTGTCTGGGAGGTTCTGCAGTCGGGAGCTGATAGGAATCATGGGGCCGTCAGGGGCCGGGAAATCAACCTTAATGAACATCCTGGCTGGATACAGGTGAGAATTCCAAAAATCCCCTGTATTTTAAAATTAAAGTAAATCCTTTGCAACATGGTTCTCAATATTATGAGACAAAGTAGCCCTTTCTCATGTAGAAAAGCCATTTGTAGACTAACAAATGGCTTTCAAACTATTTCAGAAGTAATAAGGATAAATTAGCTTTCATCACAAACATCTATAATGTACAACTGTAGATACTGCAATACAGAAATGAATGTTTTACATAACGCATTGTGCTACCATGTGTTTGTGTGTTTGTATATCACGTGTTCAGTCTGTTCCTTCCACTATGGTCTGTCTAGCCAATTGAACTGCCCAGTATGTGCATGTGTGTCCTCTGTGCTGCCCAGGGAAACAGGGATGAAGGGTCAGATCCTGGTAAATGGGAAAGCCAGGGACCTACGGACATTCAGGAAAATGTCCTGCTACATCATGCAGGAAGACATGCTGCTGCCACACCTCACTGCACGAGAGGCCATGATGGTGAGCTGCTACTTGGGCACCCATAGCACAGCCAGCGCTGCGTTAATGTAAAGGATGATAATTCTGCCAGTATGCTGCATGGATGGACTGCAACCTGTTTGCTCTCCCTGTATAGTTGTTAAACACTGGCTGCATAACAAAAGGATGACACATTTTTTCCCCCTTGCTGCAGGTTTCAGCCAACTTAAAGCTGGGTGAAACTATGGATGTGAAGAAAAAACTGGTGAGCTGAACAAACATGAACATGAACATGAACAAACATCTAAAAAATGGTAATGTAATGGATCTGAATCCTGATACATACCATGTCATCACAGTGTCCAGGCTTTGAATCTAGCCAGGGACCTTAGTTGCATGTAATCCTCTCTCTCCTCCATCAATGCTCTTCTCTACACTACAAATCTAAACTACAAAAAAAGTAAAGGTATGAAAACCAACATGTGTCACAGAACATCAGCCTTTTTATGTGAACACCAAATCAAATGACTGTGTGACGTGAAAGGTGTTGCTTATAGTGACGACCCCACAGAGAAGTATTACACAACACCGCAGTTCCCCTCAGCTGAAATGTTAAAGCGTATTTCAGTTTATTGTTTTGGTTTTAAAGGCCGCAACACTGCCATTTAAGCTGACTCTGTGTTATTTATGTTCTAATATGCTGTTTCTGTTACGTAGCTCCAAATGACCATAATATATGCGTGCTGGGTCAGTAAAAACAGAATGCAATCTTTTACACCTTCATACAATCATGTGTTCACAAAGTGGTGAACCTCACTCCATCCTTGCTTGTGAACGACTGAGCCTTTCCAGGATGCCC
>JAPZEA010000024.1:2393895-2408269 GCA_029783685.1 Heniochus monoceros | reverse complement strand
CAATAGAAACACTGTGATGTGATCAGTCGACAAATAGAAACGCTGTGATGTGATCAGTCGACCAATAGAAACGCTGCTGTCACGTGATGTGATCAGTTGACCAATAGAAACGCTGTGATGTGATCAGTCAACCAATAGAAACACTGCTGCTCTGTGATTGGACATGCAGAGGTGATGGTTATTACAGTGTCTAATGACTGAATGATGACTGAGGTGTCTCCCTCTGTTTACAGTCTCAGATCACTCTGATCAATATTTATTGATTACCTGCATCAGAAATATGACATCCCAACCTGTGCGTGTGAGATTCACTGAGAGAAAAGTCATGTGATTGTACCTTAAATCCACCTGAGAGCTCCACCCCCTCACAGTGAGTCATATGTGATCTGTGCTGTGATTGGCTGACCTGTTTGAGTCTCTTGACGGCGCAGGCGGTGTTCCTCAGAGTGGCTCTGTAAACGACTCCGAATCCACCCTCGCCCACCTGCAGGGAGGGGGAGAAGCCCTCCGTCCCAGCATGCACCTCTTCATATGACCAGCACATCACCCCCGACGTGACTGGGGGGAGCTGAGGCATGACATCATCATCAACATCATCATTTTTATTAGAATATTCCTCTTTATTAACATCATGCTGTGTGTGTGTGTGCGTGTGTGGGTGTGTGTGTGTGTGTGCGTGTGTGTGTGTGTGTGTGTTACCTGGCAGGGTTGGATGAAGTCAGAATGCAGACTGAGGGGGGGCGGGGCAGGTCTGGGGAGCGGTCCTTTATCGACTGAACAAAGAACACACAGACACAGACACACACACACACACACACACACACACACTTGTGATTATTTCCTAAAAGTCCTACGTGCATGTGTGTGTGCACACGTGCGTGTGTGCATGTGCATGTGTGTGTTACCTGTTGTGTTCAGTTTGCAGGTGTCAGGTGTGAGCGGGACATTAGATTTCTGCGGATGGTCAAACTGAGAGAGAGACACATGAGGAGCAGGAGGAGCTGAAGGAGGCTGAGGAGGAGGAGGAGGAGGAGGAGGAGGAGGAGAGGAAGGCTTCAGACTGGACGCCCCTGCAGAAAGACAAAGAGAGAGTCATCTGACTGTGAAGATGGCAGCAGTGTTTGACCCCTGACCCCTGACAGGTCAGTGAACTCACAGCCCAGGATGACATCACGCGGGCGGAGCAGTTGCAGATGCTCCAACAGGTCGATCAGCTCCCCAACACGTCGGTTCCTGTTCTCCAATTGGTTCATCACCCAGTCGGTCCGCCTCTCCCTCCTCTCAGCTAATCGCACAGCATTCTGATCACCGAGGACCTCTGAGGCTACGACAGAGAACAAAGACCGGATTACCGCCAAGACTCACGGCACCGAACGCAGTGCGAGTTCTACCGACCGCCATGTAAGGAGAGGAGCATCAGGGAGGGTCAGCACGAACACACCGAGAGAAAAAACACATACACACAGGCCTCACAGGGACACACAGAGGAAACCTACAGAGGACGCTGAAGACATTCTGTCAGAAGGTCTGCAGAGACACATCATGACCTGGTCCAGGACCACGTGTGGACGCTGCTGGACAGCTGAGGCTGAGACAGACAAAACACTCAACCAGATACACAAGATTTAATTTCACAAATTCAACTCTGTGACCTCAGATAAACGACCTGTGACACACACACACACACACACACACACACACACACATACACAGGATCTCCTGGACATACCTGTCTCAAAAAAAAGCTCTTAGACAGACAGAGTGACACACAGAGAGACAGACAGACATACAGATAAACAGACAGACAGATGGACAGACAGACAGACAGACAGACAGACAAACAGACATACAGATGGACAGACAGACAGATAAACAGACAGACAAACAGACAGACAGACAGATAAACAGACAGACAGATGGACAGACAGACAGATGGACAGACAGATAAACAGACATACAGATGGACAGACAGACAGATAAACAGACATACAGATAAACAGACAGACAGATAAACAGACAGACAGATGGACAGACAGACAGACAGACAGACAGACAGACAGATAAACAGACATACAGATAAACAGACAGACAGATGGACAGACAGATAAACAGACATACAGATGGACAGACAGACAGACAGATAAACAGACATACAGATAAACAGACAGACAGACGGACAGACAGACAGACAGATGGACAGACAGACAGATAAACAGACAGACAGATGGACAGACAGACAGACAGACAGATAAACAGACAGACAGATGGATGGACAGACAGACAGACAGACAGACAGATAAACAGACAGACAGACAGATAAACAGAGACAGTCAGACAGACAGATAAACAGACAGACAGACAGAAAGATAAACAGACAGACAGATAAACAGAGAGACAGACAGATAAACAGACAGATAAACAGACAGATAAACAGATAAACAGACAGATAGATAAACAGACAGACAGATAAACAGATAAACAGACAGATAAACAGATAAACAGACAGACAGATAAACAGATAGACAGATAAACAGACAGATAGATAAACAGACAGATAAACAGATAAACAGACAGACAGATAAACAGACAGACAGATAGATAAACAGACAGATAAACAGACAGGCAGATAAACAAACAGACAGACAGACAGACAGATAAACAGACAGATAAACAGACAGGCAGATAAACAGACAGGCAGATAAACAGACAGACAGACAGACAGATAAACAGATAAACAGACAGACAGATAAACAGATAAACAGACAGACAGATAAACAGACAGGCAGATAAACAGACAGACAGACAGACAGACAGACAGATAAACAGGCAGATAAACAGACAGATAAACAGAGAGACAGACAGATAAACAGACAGACAGATAGATAAACAGACAGATAAACAGACAGACAGATAAACAGACAGGCAGATAAACAGACAGACAGACAGACAGATAAACAGAGAGACAGACAGATAGACAGACAGATAAACAGACAGATAGATAAACAGAGAGACAGATAAACAGAGAGACAGATAGATAAACAGACAGACAGATAAACAGACAGACAGACAGACAGACAGATAAACAGACAGACAGATAAACAGACAGACAGACAGACAGATAGATAAACAGACAGACAGGTACACCCTCCATAGCAGCTCCATGTGAACGTTAGCCGTCAGCAGACGCTCTAAGTTCTGACTCACCGAAGCGGGTCCAGTCCAGGTCTGACAGTCCATCCATGACCCGGCAGAAGTCCCAGAGGACGGAGGACGGCAAGTTGTAGAGGAACGTCCCCCTCAGGTCTCCTGCCGACATGTTTTTAATGGAAACTAAACTGACTGAAGGTTCCTCACTCCGAAGCTAACAGGCTAACAGCTAACAGCGACCCGCCGCCCGGAAGGGGGGTGTTCACATCGGAACCAGGATCACTCCGTCCCACCAGACCAGTCCGGAACAAACCCGTTAAAAACTTTTCAAACTTTAAACATCTCAGCCGCTCATCACCGCCACACGCTCCACACCAGAGCCCAGCGTGTCTTATTCAAATCACGTCAAAACGTTTGCGCAATCAGGAGAACAGCTGCAGTTTATGACGCTGAAATGATTTCAGAATACGAAATGTTTGGAAGGGTACAAAGTTTTCATAAGTTTCATATTATGTAGCGATTAAAGATGATTGGAAAATCGAAGATTGGGCTTTCTTTAAAACGCAGTAAAAATGAATAAAACATCGGTGAACGTGTTTTATCGCTGTCTTATAGCGGCGCTGTGAGCTGAGCAGAGATGAGAGGAATCCGACCGTCGGACTCCGACCTCATCCTAATGCAAATAACCCCCCCCCCCCCTTTAACCCGCCACATATCCTCCATCAGATAACGCCGCACTCCACGAATTCATGCGCGCCACTTCAAGTGAACGCGAGCCGCGCGTTTAGCTCTGTTTGTCCCCGCTTCCTCTTCGTACAGGTGAGTGGTTTATTAACTGCCTTGTGAAATCACATCAACCCGAAACAGCACTGAGTGAGGACACTGATTAATGTGTTTCTTCAAGGGTAAATATGGCGGATGAAACTGAAGCTGATCCAGAAAAATCCTCCTCATGTTCCTGATTCCCATCTAATCTCCATCCAACCTGACGGCAGCACACTGAGCTCAGATCAGTGAGCACATCTCGGCCTTTGTCTTGGACACCTTACACTGTACGGGTCTTGACACACTGACGGTGAGTTTTAGAAGTAACAAAGCTGTCTCTGTGCCAGCGGCTCGCGAAATGTGGCTTAAGGGCCTCCAGGGGCCCCAGGGGGCCTACAGGGGGTGTAGAAAAATGGGCAAAAGTTGAATTTCAGCTTCATTTTATCTGACCCATATTATGCTGATGAATGAGTGAAGTCTGACAATTAACCGGATTTGGGGTTTTAGATGGTTGTACAATTAAACAAAAATTCAAAGATTAAACTCTTGCTTTACAGTCCTAATTTGAGCTATCAGTCTAATGATGGATTGAGGTTTTAGGCTCTATGACATGGACCTAAAAATGGCCTTAAGCCTTGTGCCTGTGCAAAAGTTTTCTGCAGCAGCTGATCAGCATCTTTAACCAGAGACAATTATTGACATCACCTGCTGCAGAACAGCAGCTCTCTATGACACACCTCTCTGAATCAGATTGTCATTTATTCTCCTTGAAGCTATGCAGACAGCTCAATAGTAAAAAAAAAACAAAACAAAAACAAAAACAAACAAAATCTGATCAAATGTATTTGAGAGCCAAGTGAGAGCCACAGGGCGGAGTGGATGGTGTTGGTGAAGGCAGTCTGATGGTAAAACCCGCAGGAATCATCAAGGTAAGTGTCACACGGTGAACGCTGAGCACAGAGAAAACGAAGAAGACAAAGAGGCTGGTGTAGAGTTCGCCTGTAAAGTGAGGAGTCCGTGCGTTCTGGTAACTGGCTGCTCCTTTCCATGTTGTTACTTTAGCTACTTGTTTACTGTGGTTTATTGTCTGTTTTGGGAAATTTTGCAAGCAACATTACTCATTTTGGAGAGTTCATTATATACAGTAAATTAATACCATAACCTCTCTAAAATTTTGCAGTTTTAGCAGCCATCTCTCATCCATCTAAGAATAATTTTACATTTCAACTTCTAACTAAAATTTCAAAATCAACCGAGTAATTTTTGTGTTCTCTCTCTGAATATCACCTTTTAGCGCAGGAAATGCTGAACTGAAAGGCAGCTAGCACCACAGTGTATTCGATGTCAGCTTGCTTTCTTCCTGTCATTGATGCGATGTTTCCAGTGCTACCTGTGTATTCTGACTCAGCTTTAATAGCCTCAGTTTGTATTAGATGGTTGATAAGCGCTCAGTTTGCTGCCATGTTTCTCTTGCTGAAAATTCTCACATTGGGACTCAACAGCAGTAGCTTCCCTGGCACATTCCCTCACAGGAGGCTGGATGTTAGGACATGGAAACTTTAACATTTACTCCATTTACATCCCATGGAGTCTCTCATTCAGAGAGACGAATCAGTGAGCAGGGTTTTACTGTTGTCCTACATGCCTCACAGGATACACGTCTCTCTGAGTTACTGCTAGAATACACTGCTGCTAAGTTTAAAGTCCAGTATTTTAGAATTTCTTTTCAAGGTGGCTGCAGTGCTAACTCTGCTCAGGTTTCTTCCTATTTAGTGCCATCACAACGTCTGCTTGTTCTAACTTATCAAGTGTACAAATGAATTTTAAACTGATGTGTGCCAGTCTCCAGGCTTTTAGTGTGTGGTGTCCTCAAACAAACCATATTGTTATTTATCACATATTTTTAATAAGGTTTAACAATTCGCTGTAATGATCAAGAAGATTTCATTCACATTGATAATTTGTAATTTTGGGAATATTAAACATTGTAAAATGTGTGTGATAACATTTTGGAGTTAAATAAAAATGTTCATGTAAAAACTGTAGTTTTCCTCTTGTACTTGTTGCATAATAATAAACTTTCCTCTGGATGAAGTGGCAGAGACACATCCTGCCAGCTGTACCTATTTTCTGCTTTATTCATAAGGGAGTCTAGCATATAAACTGAAACAAACATATTTTGTATTGGTTGCATTTCTTTTCTGTGTTCATTCTGTTGTCTAACAATACTGTAAAAAAAACCCAAAACATTTTCAAATACACGAGAGTGGAAATCCAGGCCCCAGGAAATACTGTTTTTAATTTAAAAATGTTTCAGGCAACAAAGTTGCAATAAGTTATTAATTTAATTGTCTGTACAAATGTTTTCTGGCCATCCCTTCAAATCTGGATAGATTCCGTTGTAGCTGGGCAAGGACCCCTGTTTAATTTTATGACGAGTAGCTTATGAACACATCGATGAGATGAAATAAAGCATGCAAGGAATAATCCAACGCTAATATAATTGAATTTGAATTAGTTCAAATGGTTTCAGCCCAGTGTTTTACTTCATTAAAAAAATCCTTGTACGTGAATTTTGGGACTTGAAGTTTTGTGCTGATTAGCAGAGAAACAAACATGCTCTCTCGCTCCTCAAGTCGTTCAGAACAAAGAGCCAGAGTCGGCCATAAAAAGTCCCTTTAACAACACTTTATTGCCTGTTAAAAAATATGGTACTAATTACCACTGGTACTATGTGCTGATGGTCACCGCCGTGGTTGAAATCTGAACGGCACAATTAGGAGCAATCAGTTAGAAAAAAGACAGTTTCATTTCCTTGAGTTTTATTATTTTCTTTTCTTGCATGAATGCTGGGAAAAGAAGTCAGTATTTTACAAGTCAAATCTTACCGTCAACAACAAGCATTTGCTCTGAGTTAAAACATGTAGATTCATGCCCTCATTCAGTGGCCGAGCAACAACAGGCCAACATGACATGCAGCCAGGCCAGCAACACTCAGACATGTGGGATTGTGCACTAATATAATCACTGAACGTGTTCTCTAAGGTGACTCTGTAAATAGTGCATGTCAGATTTCACCAAACATTCAGCTGAGGACAAACTAACAGGCAAAGTGTGTTTAATACATTTCTGATTATCAAAGTCAATCTTCTTTGCTACGGGCAAAGCTTGTACATTTAAGGAAAATATATTTTTAGAGATCTACAACTAGAGGCAGAGAAAAGATTTTGGTCAAAAGTGGCTGATGTACAAAATACAGCATGACGGCTACACATGCCTCTATTACTCCGCTCAATTAAAATTTACTCTCTGGAAAGGCCAAGTGGGGAATATATCTAAATGATGGCAGAAACATATCTCAATTACACTGTAAACATCTAAATTACTTCAGCAACGTAGTAATAGTGTCATCTCATTACTGAATCTTTTGTCAAATGTAATTACATGAAAATCAAAGGCATGAGAGGACCAAATTTAATCAAAAACATTAAGCAAGAGGCCATGAGAGCAGCAACGCACACACACACACGGAGGGAAAAGGAGCTGCTACACGTCACTGACTGGAATAAACATTTTTCCTCTGTCTGAACTCCCTTTCTTATGGCTCATTCAGACAACAGGCACACCGTAAAACTTCAAACACGCTCCGAGAATGATGGTAGGCTGAGGAAACAGCGGACATCAGCTGCAGACGGGAGAGGACGGCTGGCCTCCAACAACATCCGTGTCAACTGGCTTCTGACTCCACACAACAGGGGAACAGGCAGGGTTAGATAGATGTGCAGGGCTGATACTGGTCTGCTATTAGACATCTCGTGATGAAAACAAAGGACTTCCATTCCTGATCACAGCTGTGTTAAAATACTCGGCTTTGATGAGATTGCATTTTTCTGCACTTTAGATTTGGTTAATTGCTCAGCAACACTTAACCTTAAAAATAAATTAGTTTTCAAAAGTCTACGATAAATTTGTCTGTTTTCACCTTTAAATGACATGAATGCAGTTTTATGCTGAACACTAAATTATTTTCATTTTAAGAGAGATTATTATTAGAGTCATCAGAATGGCCAAATTAAAAATGATTGGAAATCTCCACAAACTACAGCCATTAGCAGCTTCATAAAAAAAATATCTGCCTTCACATCCAACCCAAGAAATAAAATATTAACACTGTATGTAGCTGGGGTCACGCTGATTTGTGACCAGCTGTGTGACAAAAGAAAAACACAAAACACACTGGCCAGAGAAACACAAATCCTGGACACAATTTGGTTTCAGTCCAACACATCGGTGTGCCAGTGTGATGCTGTGGGGACAGATACGGGGGAGGCAGGCAGGTGGGGACAGGTGGGCTGGACGGTGGTGGTTGCTCCTGGACGAGAGGTGGGACTCTAGGGGAAGTTGGTGGGGAAGAGGCTGAGCGGCTGGCTCTCGTTGGTGGGCAGGGGGGAGCGGTAGCCCTCGAAGTTGCGCGGGATGCTGCCGCTGGTGGAACCCGAGCTGTTGCTGAGGGTCTCAATGCTGCCCTCCCTCTGCAGCTCTGTGGGGAGAGAGACACGGGGGGGGGGGAGAGAGAGAGAGACAGAGAGAGAGAGGATGTGAGCTCGAGCCATCAGGTGATCTGTTTTAAATCACAACAAGCTGAGCTAATCAAACAACAGAACTGTGCGAGCCACACGTCCGCATGAACAATCAGTCTTCTGACAGATACTCAGTCTGCTTATTCTGACAGAAACAAAATGCCCACATTACAAGGCTGCGTATCAGACCTTAATACTTTCTGAGGACCAAATGAAATGTGTCTGTAGCAGCAAGCATTTCAAAACTGTGAAGCACCAAAGGTTGGCGCTGAATGCTCTGTCAGGTCTTGTTCGCATTAGTCAAAATGTTAGCAATTTAGTATTCTTTTATTTTGGCATGTTTCTTGTATGGCTGCACGTGTTAAGAAATCACAGAACACTGTTTGAGTGGTTTAGCTTGTTTTGTTAAATAATGGGAAAAAAATGATGTAGAACAACACACACGTACAAAAACCAAACAAGCCAAGGAAAACAACCTGTTTTGGTACTGGGGCTATAGCTCAGGTACTGGATCGACACCAGTGTTCAAAAGCCCTAAAAACCTGTAGTGTTATATTAAAGAAACTGTAAACAAAACACCACAGGTCAAGAAACATGAGCAGTCGTGTGATCAGGCAGGTCGTAAATAATAAGGTTGACTTATTTGGAAGGGAATACAAAGGTGAACTGTATAATTATTAATCAAACTGTAAACATCCATCACAGTTTACAGACATTTTCTTGGTTCAACTTTGATCTACTGTACTTACTGAAGTTGTGTTTCCTCTCAGGTTTCATGCTCTACATGTACACTGTTATCATAAGTGATGCTGAAATGCTGGTCAGATCTATGCAAATAAGATCCCAGTTATTAATAAACCAGCATTATCCTTTAACCCACTGTTTCAGCAACACACACGCACATATAAAAGCAATTTCAAACATTACAGGAAATATGAGATGACTTGAAATTAACCAAGTTTCAAAGTACATGGCAGTCAAAGGACATAGGACAGTATTTTAGAGCGTCATTACTGGATCTAACAGACATATGGAATAAAAAGGGACATCCCAGGAGTTTCCCTTCTTGTTGCTTCTCTATGAATTACTCATCAGGACACTACGAACCTGCCTCTGTGTGACAAGCAGAGGAAGTCTACATCTGCTCAGCATCAGTGGACATCAGTGATTCTGCAACACAACCCAACGGTCCACTTCTCCACCATTCTCTGGGTGACACAGGTTTCTCTGACATGTAGCTCCACAGTCCTCACTGTGAACTAACCAAGCTGCTATGGTGAGGATCTATCCAGAAGGAACCTATTACTGTTATTACTTGCTGTAAACCATATCTGTCGATATACGGACAGAATGGCATGTGCATGAGTGGCAGCACAGTATTAAGACTGTGATGCATGTAGTGTACTGTGACATCCAGCAGACGTCTAGCTGTATTTAATCTGCTGCTGCTGCCTGGCTGCTCTGCTGACAGTGGCCCTGTGAATGTGCAGCAGTGGGCACCCATGACAGAGTATGACTGTCGTCGACAAATTGAGAGCAGGATTTGATAATACATGTACTTGAGAACAAACGTGCACATGGTTACTGCTACACGGAACGTGCTCCTGTGGGCTGCATGCAGACAAGGGGGTCGTTCATGTCGCTGTCTCTTTCACACTTGTTCATACAACTTTAACCTTGACGTCTTTTTCTTCTCTGCTTTGACCCAGCCTCCCAACAGGAGTTGGATCAACCAATCAGCTTGTCTGACGTGCAGGTCCGCATGACCTGTTGAGTTCTGAAAGGACTGTACGTCAGCTCCTCTCATGCCCATAGCCACAGAATCCTCATTATAGCTTAATGTGCAACACACACTGGCCATGTTGCGGCGTGTTGCGTCATATTACACATGCCATTCGACACCTGTGGCACACACCTGATGTGCCAGAGAGAAGAAGTAGGCAATGAACGGTAGATGGGATGAGCAGATTTAGAAGGTAAATGTCAGAACATTGTTGTTTTCTGGAGAACTGACACATTGCTGCCGGAAAAAAGGACAAATCTTGATGCCTCAACAAAAACCAGCTGGTGATGACGTGAATCAAACTATATGGGCTTACACGGAAAACAACAGGCGCGGGTGTTTTTATAGTGTGCTGTCAGCACTGCATTTAAAAACTTAAGGGGCTGCGTTGGTGGGGGTGTGTTGTTTCGGGTAAGATGATGAGTTTGAGTAACAGATCCTTCAGTTTAGTGGCTTATCAGACACCAAAACACTGCACAGAGCTGAGGAAATACGCTGTATTGTAACTGTGGGAAGTTATCGAGGTGGTCATTATTTTAGCTTTTGTCATGGTGGCTGCCAAGGAAAGCACTGGGCCTTGCATTGTTTTGACCTTAGTCTCAGGGACCCCCACTGCACTTTTGTTGCTTGTTTAATTTTCATTTCTACAACAGACTTCACTGTATGTGAAGAGAAAATAGAGCTAAAAGCGATACATAAGTTATTTTGAATTAATTTTAAAAAATCACTGATAGATGCTTACTTAAAAAGTAAAGCATAAATTCAGAACAAATCTAAAAGTTGAGATGCTCCCTGCAGCTGTGATCTGATGTGACCTACAGTTTCTTTCTGCTGCTATCAGTTTAAACAGTTTCCACTGCTGGAGTTTTTACTGCGCCAGAATATCATGCTATGAATTCTTTCAGCAGGTCGAGATGATGTTGAACTCCACGCTGCTGTCTGTCAAAAAACTGCAGAACACATCAGTGACCTTGCGATGAACAGGAGGTCTAATTACCTAAGAGTCTTCATACTGTAGTGACTAAAAACCACAGCATGTGTTGAATCCGTTCTGCAGAAGTTCAGAAGCTAATATGGATACTGTCTTTGTCACAGAGGGCATGCAGGAAGTGGGAGCTTCTTACTTTAGCCCAGGAAACCTAATACAAACCACACTGTTATTATCCTGGCTAACACGCAATGTGCCACTCTGCGGTGTTATCCCGGCCCGCCGCCCGCCCTCCCACCCCGTCCCGTTTAATTCCCAGCACTACACAGGGCAGAAATGCTGCAGTAATCCCAGGCAGAGGTGAGGACTGCTGCTTCACACTGCTCTGGGTTCAGATAATGTGTGGATTTATAAGGCCAATACTGGTACTTTATTGGATGAGGTCCATAATAGTTGCTAATAATGTTTTAGCTGTCATGATTAAAAACCTATAAAAGGGCATTTACATTATGACCCTACAGCTCTCATACGTCTCCATTGAAACCCAGGATTGCAAAATTGTTACTTCATACTAGTAACTATAATAATAATGTATCACACATATCATGTATCAACCGTATGTCTGCACATACTTTTTATGAATATAGCTGAGCTGAATGAGAGTGACTAAATATATCAGCAATGTGCAGACTACTGGAGCTGACTTTGGAACCTCTTGTGCAAAATACTTGGCCTGATAACCTAGCATTGTGTTCCACTTTTTAGTCTGGTTAAGTTATGACTCTTGAGTTTATTTTGAAGTTATAGGGCTGGTGGTGGTGCTGTGGATGGGGTAAGGTGGTCATGAGATGTTCCCATAGCTGGAATGGGGTTGGACGATTGAGGGCAGGCTGCACAGTGTCAGGAAGTGCAATCTCTGTGTTGGTATGCGGCTATATAATATTGACTTGCTGCACTTAGCCAGTGTGT
This sequence comes from Heniochus monoceros, assembly GCA_029783685.1. Taxonomy (NCBI): domain Eukaryota; kingdom Metazoa; phylum Chordata; class Actinopteri; order Chaetodontiformes; family Chaetodontidae; genus Heniochus; species Heniochus monoceros. Next base: position 2,396,097 of record JAPZEA010000024.1, on the reverse strand, counting down.
ATGTTCAAAGGATGTAGAGGAAGCAATACACAATGTTCAAAACAAACATATAAACAACAGCTATCTTTGACAGTATAGACTGTCCAGTATCAGCATAGAGTCGTCTGATTCTGCACTTAAATGCACAATTTCTGTCTCCCAGTCATGTACATACAGCATCACAGCACACAGCACAGTGCTGGGGTTTATCTGTAAGAATATGGGTCATCTGTAATGATATCATTTTTCCAGCCACGGCTCCAGGCAAGCAGAGACAAGTGCTGGAGCCACTGAGACTGAACCTCACCTCTCCACTGCAGCCCTGCACCGCTCCTGTTCGCCAACCCCTCGCCTCAATGCCAATATGACACCCGTGTGTCCTTCAGGAGGACCCAGGGGATCAAACGCTGCTTAGAAACTCCTCAGCTGTGTTCTTCCTGTCAATCAGTGAGACTGGATGTACTGCCTCCCTATTAACTCTGTTTCTTACATCACAGCTTCCTCGGTTGTGACCGGAGCTGCCTGCCACTCGTCCTCTCAGCTAGCCTTTTTGCCAACCCCAGCTAGCCCAGCTGGATGTGCACTGTTACACTGCACTGTTATTGTAGGCGCTGTAAGCTGCTGAACACCCCAGTAAAGCCCTAAAGGCCCTTTCTAGTGCTGCCTAATCCACCTCATTGTGACGCCTACCAGCTATTCAACAAGTCTTAACCTCTCACGCCCCCAACACAATCCCCCAGCGCTCTAATGTTGGGGATCTTTTCCTCTGGGGCTGATGTCACTAGGTAAAGTAATATGGTTATTTATAAGGTGGTTTGTCCAACATGATGTCTAGATAAAGCTGTTCTGGAGGGAGGCCAATGAAGAAATGTAAACTACTATAGGGTTTGACTGATATGGGCTTTTGAAGGATGGCTGATCTAAGCCAGCTGATAATATTTTGTGCAAATATATAGTGGCTTATCTTTAAAAATGTAATTTTCAATGCTAAAAAATCTATCTTTTGAAAACTGACAGCTGATAGTAGCATCTTAAATGTGAATATTAGGATGTAGTGTGCAATGTTTCCTCCAGAGCTTTATCCTCTTCAGGGGAAAACCCCCTCAACTAGCATTTTGACCATTAAAGGTCACTAAAAAAAATGTTCTTGGTCAAGAAAGCTTTGACTCCAGATATCAGCACGTGTATAGCGTAATCTTGGAAGTCATTTTGTTGCTAGTGTTGACTCTGCACGGCCGCTGGGACCAGTGTTCTGGGACGACACCACTGGCCAGACTTCAAAAGAAAGTGCAAATCAACGGAAGATACAGAGTCGAAAAAGCTATCAGTAAAATAGCAGCAGATGCCACAGCTGGAGATAACGGGGGAGGTTTTTCAGGCTGGAGCTGGGTGGAGAGAGGGAGGGACGGGGGGGGGGTTATTAGCAGTGCTGTACAAGGAGGAAAATTTAGCTGTTTTTGGAGAGGCGTCCTCACACAATCCGACAGGGACACATATAACAACACAGCGGCATGTTAATACCTCATCAGCCAATCGGACATACAGAGGGAATGATCAGAAATGGTTCAGTGTGCACCCTCGGCTGTGAACAGGCCTTAATCCTCTTAAACGCTCACACAAACACACACAGACTCCAGCGTACACACTTTCATTTTCATACAAGTACACAGGCTAAATCTAGTCTCAAATGCAAAGTACAACAAACATGTAGCTGGAACTGAAAAACTTGCAATATAGAACACACTGTGATCATTTTAGAACTAAACGTAGCCCTAATCTTAAAGGAAAATTCTTTCTTATTACAACTTGTCCTATTTTTGTTTTCATTTTCTCCATCATTCCTATCAGTTTAGTTACTCACCAAAGCCATTGTGGTGATTTTGGAACATGCTGTGATCACTAAACCTAAAATTATTTTTATTCTCTTGAAAATGCTAAATGGTAATCTAAATTATTTTCGATTTGTGTCTTATTTTCATAACTCCTGTGATCATGATGGTGATTGGACTAGGTTTGGGATAGGCTAAAGGGTCAGATCTAATTTAGTACATAGGACTTACAACAACTACAGCACTAACCTTGGGCAAACTGAGCCATTCGGTGAGAACAATGTTCTGATGAAGGACAATAGCCAAAACTAGGAAAACAAGAGCTGTATGAAACTGGAATCTACACAACTGCTCACCCAGACTACAGCAAAAACTGTTGTGTTTGTACATTTTG
>JAPZEA010000024.1:2077358-2089203 GCA_029783685.1 Heniochus monoceros | reverse complement strand
AGAATATGGACAAATTTACTTTGGCAATAATGTGGCTTTTCACATGTTGTTTTGACAATACCCCATGACAACGGGGTTTCCCGTAAACAGGCACAAACTGGCGTCAAATGCAGCTTTGGCTTGCTACTTCTGAAACTTGCCTAAGAAAATGAAATTATAAGTCACTTTGCACAACTAGAGGCTGCTCCTAAATCTCTGTATGGAGTCTGCTGTCAAGACTGGGACAAATCTAACAAAGGCTGAGCCGAGACTAGGAGCTGGCAGAAAACCCATTTAGTCACGAAGAGAGATTAGAAATAAGCCCAGACATGAGGCCACTTTGTGCACGAGTGTGTGCGAGAGAGAGAGCGGGAACATATACATAGGGTTAAATTTGGCCCCAGTGTTGCATTAACGATGTCAGGAAGGCCGGCTGAGCATTTTAAACAGCAACTAGTCCAAACAAGAAACAGCCTCTAAAAACTAAAGGGGTTCGTCTCAGACTACAAGCAAGAAAATAAGCAGGAAAAAAAGAAAAAAAAAAAGGGGAGAACAGAAAGAAAGAGGCTGGTGACATGAAGCAGATCACTTTTATTACAGTGCAGGCAGACAATGTTGTTCTGTGAGGGAATCCTGCTGGAGCCCTTTGAAACAGGAGTGTGCTCCAGAGAGCCGAGCCCGTCGTTACACAGGGGACCGTGTGTGTGCCTGCGTGTTACGAGGCTGCTGTTCCAAATAAGGAATTTCAAAGCCCAGAAGAGATGGGAATATCCTGGAGCTCACCTCTATCATATCCCTGCCTTTTCCCATTTCTCCAAAAGCCAGCCCCCGACCCTCCCACTCCTCACTTCACCGTCAATTTCTCCTCCACTCCTCGCTCTCCCCTCCCTGCCTGCTGGCCTAGCCAGTGTTTATGGCCAGTGTACGGTTACAGTGTGTCGGCCGGTGACAGAGTGCAGGCCTGCTTCTGAAGGCTTAGGTCCAGCTTATAAGACAGCACACTGGCTACAGGGCAACTACACTCACTGTGTAAGGAGAAGGAGAAGGCAGTGAGTGTGTGTGTGGTGACTACATCACTGACAAACTGTACTATGTACGCTAACACGCCTCATTAAAAATGTGACAGCTTCTGCAGTGTGATTAATCACGGTCTGGAGTGGCTGAGGAGAATTAAAGGGATAAAAGCTTTTAGCATTTCTTTAGACGTTAAAGGGAGATCCTGTTGAAGGCAAATGGCATGGTTAGACCCATATATTGGTATATAAACTGTACTTTCAGTATCCAGTTACATGTACCTTATACCTTCTTTTTTTCTTATCATCACTATTTGCATTTGCATTTTGATGGTGGCTTGCCTTCTGATTATTACAGGTCATGCAAATCTTTTTTTTATTTATTGCTGCATAATTCCTAATATGATGTGGACACTAGCAGCTGGGGGTGTGTTTTTTTGTGCATGATGTGTCATATCATACACTATACAGTAGCAACATGCTGGCATATCTACAGACAGCAGCAGCAAGCACGGAAAAGGCATGACGGTGAAAGTGAAGTTGCTGCCTGCTCTTCTATAGAAGCAAAGGAGGGGAACACAAACAAGCAGAAGCACCCAGTTCAGATTTGAGGAGAGACAATTATTATGTGAGGAGAGCACAACAGCTAATTTAAAGTCCAAAGAACCAAATCGACAGACAAAATTGTGCACCTTGCAATAACCACATTGTTGTTAAATTATACTCTCTCTCCCTCTCTCTCTCTCTACATATATATATAATGTGAAAAATTTACAACAGAAAAAATATTCACGACTGGAAACTCACTTCTCACTCACTTCCTAAATCCCCCATAAAAATGGCTAAATTGAATGTTAAGACCTTATTTGACATATGGTGCTCTCGTTCAGCCTTGAGCTTCATGTGATGTTACAGACCAACAGCTGACTGTTTACAGAGTGTCTCTCCTACCAGGGCTGCTAAAACAGGGCTGTGGCTAAAAGCTTGGCTGTTAAAATATGCAGCAAATCTAAGTCACACCTTTCAGCGAGTCGTGCAGAGTGAGGTGAACGGGCCTCAGTGTGTCCAAGCCACAGAAAAAAAAAACAGTCTTGGATATTTTGCTGTTTCCCACCGAGCCGCAGATGCCAAAGTTATGTTTACCTGGGTCACACACGACGAGACCGGAGAGGCAAAAAACCAAGAACAAACTGGTGCCAATTTGATCTTTAGTCTGTCTGTGTATGCATTATGCATAGAAAGGTCCAGTTGGGGGGGAGGGGTGTAAGCATTTGCAGGTCTAGCCAGTAAAGATGACACTATTAAACAACGATGGTCACCTGGTAACAGTTTCTGGTCAACCATCATGAGATGCAGGGAGGGAGGCTGTCAAGTTTACAAGAACCCAATCTGTTCTGCTGTACAATTCAAGAGTCACGGTGAAACTCATGGGCCAGGGCTTCCACTTCACTGCAGGGAAGATACTGTAACTTTGCTCTAAGATCAACAAATGAAAATACAAACTAATGCGTACAGGCCCATCCATTTGAGGAGTACTAATACTAACTCACAACCATCCGAACATACAGACGGGCGACAAATCAAAGGAGCGATGAACATAAAGAGTCTTAGTAATGTGTTGTTCCACAGTGAGCCTCCAGAACAGCTTCACAGCTGGAAGAAGAAGCTGGCAGAGGAACGTGTTGCCGTCCTCAACTTGCCAATGTTGAAAGTATTAGAGTATTAAAGTTAAAATTAAAGTAATAGTAAGTATGTTGAAAGTATGACCCTCCAACAGCCTCAAAAGTATGACCTATTTTCTAATGACAATGAACAGACCTCATTAAGACCTTATTTGGACTGCTGTAACTTATCAACTTACCGGCCTAAATCTGGTTGACATTTATTTACCTTGGTCTAATACTTTAATGGTGCTGCTTTCATTTGCTTCTTAAAGCACATGAGAAAACTACAGAGACAAATTTTGCATTTAAAAGGTTGTTTTTTTGCAAACCAGATAAATTCGGCTTTACGGTTTTCTTTGTTCTCATGGCGTGTTCGTTCAAGGGCCAGAAGTGAAAACATAATTGTTCGACTTATCAGATGAAGACTTTGTCTGCCAATTAATGGCGGGTGCCATTTGTGGCAATCACCTTTCCCAACAAGTCAAAGCAGATGTTTGAAAACATCTCAGATTTAAAAACAAAGAGCAAGGTTTTGAATTCAATAAAAAGAATATCATCTCTAAACTCTGATTAGGATTAAAAGAGTTGAAGCACATGTACACACGCAGAAACACAACTATAGACCTTGAATTTTCAATAACTCCCCAGACTGAAGTGCTTTAATGCTGTTTTAATGTCCATAAAGGGTGAACAACGGGCATCCATGACATGTACAGATCCAGCATTCGTACAACATTAACAATACCAAGCAAAAGCAGAAGCACTTGACTGACCTGTCCTTCACCAACACTGTGTGTGTCGATGATGGTGACCACGCCGGGGTTGTGGGGGCTGCGGCGGCTCGCGCTGTGAGGTGTGCCCTCCTCGTCCGGAGTGCCGGCTGGTAGGGTGCCTGCCAGCTGGGTCACAACTTTACCCACCATTGTCAAGCCTGTCTTTAAAGTCTACAAGAACAAAGAAAAGAGATTATATTTGTGTTTAAAAATCCAATTATTATTATTATATGTATATTTTTTTTTAGTTCACTCAGTTTGAGCTCAATGAAAATGAGGAGAAGATCAGCCAAGTGCATAGGTGTATGTGCAATACAATAACTTGCAGTGCTGATGACTTGTAGCACTGTAGCCACAGGAGACACCCGTGTGTGTGTGTGTGTGTGTGTGTGTGTGCATGTGTGTGTGTGCGCGTGTGTGGCTCCTCTGTGTCCGCTTAAGGCCCAGCCAGGGTGTCTCGCTCAAACACACCTCTGTGGCTCGATTGAGGGAAATGGATAGTGCTGCTTAAGTGGAGTCTATCTCACCTACTACACTGTCTTTGCCTAATGGAGTCCAATGCGTGTGACTGTGTGTCTGTGTGTGTGTAAGCGCCAAAGGGGCCCCGGAGAGCCTAATCAGGCATTCAGACTAGGCGGCCCTGTCAATACAGCGTGGCGCCTCGCGTTTGTTGGGTCTGAGGATCACCCACTGTCTCTCTTTGCCACTTGGCCAGGCACACTAACAGTGTCTGCTGCCTGTGTGTGCGCGTGTGTGCGCGCCTGCATTTGTGTGTGTGTGTGTGTCTGTGTGTGTAAAATGCCAGAAGAGCCATCAATTATTAAGTGAGGCGTTTGGGTCCTAATTGATCAACACTAATGTGTTTTCTAATCACTGCAGTTGTGGAGTTCTTAGTGGTAGTCCAAACAGGAGCTATTGATCTGCCGGTGGGGAGGGGGGTCTGGAGCAGATCATGCTTGATGGCTGACAAAAACACATGAACACTCAAACACACACACACACACACACAAACAGCTATGGCCTGATGTCGCCATCTAAACAGATTACAACATAATTTATGTGAAAGGTATTTCTCAATTACACGCTCAGGAGCGATAGGCAACAGGATTGATGAGATGCAAAAATTTTACCGCAAGAGAGCAAATTTGGAACAGGGAGTCCAGTTGGTCAGAGCTGTTGCACTCTCCCTTTTATCTTTCTTATAAACAAAAGCCATTACACTTCAATGCTACACCACTTTTTGTTTCCATGTCTCTGGTCTGGACGTCAGCACTAAGAGCCGGCGTGTCGCGCCACGAGCCAGAAGGAGATACCTTGTCATCTATATTGAGATATATGGTACTAAATGAGGAGAGGGCAGGCAAGCAGACTGCCTGTCTGCATATCAATACCCTACGCTATTGTCTACCCCTTACCACGCCAGCAACCTGTTAGCGACACATTGCTCTTTTTGATGTATACCATCATTAGCCTGCTAATGAGACTTTTCTTACACTAGCTGTTCGTGATCATTTAGTACAGTGGGAAAGATATACTTGCTCTTCGTAAATCAATAAGCCCCTCCTACCAAACGGACAAACAGACTAGAACCATATGAGGAGCTAGCTAGTTAGCATGTGTTGGCAAGCAGCTAAATCAGACCAGGAATGAATTTCACCTGGTATCAAAGGGGGCTGTTGGCTGTTAGTGAGCCATCTTAGAGTCGCTCCACTGTGGAGATGAGTGAAACTAGACGATTGGAGAGAAACAGATTACAGTGGGGAAAAAAACACATCGGCAGGTTGATGAAGTGTCTCATAAGCTCAGCCGCAGTCAGCCGGGCAGACCAGGTGGATCCAATGTCAGCACATTTACAGATGGTGCAGGCAGAGCTGGAAATATTGCATTATGTGCTATTTTATCTGAGCAACGGCTGAAGACAAAGGACCTTCAGACAGCTTACAGCCACATTGTGAACATGAGAACTAATTTTCAATGTTTTAAGATTAAAGCAAACTAGTTTAGAGTAACTCCCTCTGCAGTGAGACGTGACTGAAGTTTCAGTGAAAATGATCAAAAATTCTGGAAGTTCTTTTAGTTGTGAAGTGTAGTATCAAAAAGCTCGTATTCGTCATATTTTAAGCCAGTGCTGCACTCATCTCAACATGCTTTCCCCCAAATTGTAGTTGCTTTGCTACTCAGTAAAAAACAAGCCTTTTTGAAAGTAGGTTATGATAGCAAGCGTGAGACACTCGTGTTTGCTGCAGTTCACAATAAACAGGGCTGTCCTCTGGAAGAAAAGACAACTCTGTGTATGCATTCATTAATAGAAAAAAGGGGTGGAACAGTATGCTTGGTTCCCTAAACGTTCAGTACAGCACATTTCTTTTGGCATGCGACTTTTCTCAGTTCAGTACACCCCTTTAAGCAAAACATTTCAGTAAAATTAGCTTCATTCTGTCTTAACCTGTGCATAACATAAATTCCCAAGTAAGAGTTCCACCCAGAAAGCTTCTTGTTGCTTGGAAGCTGTTTTGTTTTTAGCTAAACCGTGCTGGTTGAACATGCTCAGACTCTGGACTACAGCTCATTCGAGTGTCATCGGTATGGTGAACACAAATGGACACATGCTTGGATCTGTTCTTTGGAAGTGTTCTGGTTTCCCCGTAAGTTATACCATCACTACACAAAGAGTGGTGGGTCTGACAAAAACTGTGTGCTGACACTGAAGTTGGGCACGTCTCCCGAAAGAAAAAAAATCCAACACGCAAAACCGTTTACTACAGCATCACCTGGATGCATCTATTTAAGGACTTGATCACTGCTATAATGTTCCTTCACCAGAGAATTTCATTCAGTTCTTCGTGCCCAATGTAAACGATACAAGCTGCAGTCGTCCAGGAATTAGATGATATGTGATGAAACTGAATGATAAGCTGCGAACAGTATTTTATGCTCAGTATTCTCATACTACTTAGATATTTCCATTATCGAAAAATAAACATAAAAAAAAAAGAAAATCTCAAAACATTGAGACCTAACGGTGGGACAACAAAAATTAAATATGACTGTCTGTTTGTCATGTCCAAGCACTTCAGCTCAGTTATGTGCAGTTCTGATAATTTAGAATAAAAGCCTATAGTATATACATGAGACAGAAAGAAAAACGGTTAAATGTGTGAATGTACTGTCACTTGCTTTGGCTGCATTGATCACTGTGGCCGTATAGGACTGTGCGTTGTCACCGCAAGCTCCTCCACGAGACTGGTGACATCTGATCAACTGCAAAAAACAAAGATTTACAGGTAAATACAAGCATGTAGTGCAAGTCTACAGAAGATGTATGAAAAGAAGATTGTTGAGAAATTAACTCAGATTTAAGACATCCAAAAGCCCCTCTTCACTCTTTGGAAGAAATTAGCTTTGCTTTCAAAGAAATGTTACACAACAAAACAGCCAATCTGCACTGATTCAATTTCAAATACAATCTCACTTGAATGGCTCCGTCCCAGTATTACCATTACTGTTCAAAAAAACAGATTTTTTTTCTCATTTCTGGAAATCCTTAGGCAGTCACACAAACACTGGCCCCATCTGTCGATTACTTGAGTGGGTCAGTACCAAAACACTATTGCACATTAAATGTATTGCAGAGTAGGCAATAGAACATTCTGTTTTTTGTAAATACTTAACAATCCCATTAAACAGAAGAGAACAGAAAACTCCTGTGCATCTGTTGATTTTCAAAATGTTATCATCTCTTTTGGACTCTTCTTGGAATGAGTTGTTTATCCAGACAGATTAAAGAGGGAGGAAATAGATAAAATGCATTTTTTGGATTGTAAATATGTCGCTTTTATGATAAGCCACTTCTGCAATGGATGAGTGTGTGTGTGTGTGTGTGTGTGCATGAACAATGACCTTGTGGCTTCTTTCTGCTTGGAGGTGCGTGTATATTTAGTCAGGGGGTTTTAGCAGAAGTGTTTGACAGAGCGAGTGTTAAATTATTGAGCAGTCACTGCCAGCAGGGAAGGACGGCACACTGAGGCTGAAGAAGGCACTCTTATCTGGTGCTACATGCTGTTGGCAAACACACACACACACACACGCACACAATCCTGTCACATGGACAAACGCCTATCAAACCAGAGGAGTGCATGTTCCTTTTAACCCACTAAATGCTCTTATCTTAAGAGAGGAGACGGTTTTTACATGCTAAGACACACTGAGGCAAAAATATTATTAAATGAGTGGATTTATGAATGAGCCTCACATTTATTTTATGGAAAAGGATGACAGTGGAAAAGAGGAGATTACAGATGTTTACTCCGGGGCTAAACATTTAGGTTGCTTGACAGGCAACAGCCCCATTCATCCATTTCATTTGGTGTGTTTCACTCTGTGGCTCCGCTCCACAGTCGCTCCTCGACAGTCCTCTCACTGCAAGGAAAACAAACCTCACCACCGGGGACAAATTACCAAAAGGTCAGAAGACTTTTCAGCAGAACCCTCCAGCTCTCCTGTCTCCGCTGCACAAGTATTTTCCAGCAGAACATGACCTCCCGTGTGCTTTCCACTTTCTGCTTCACTTGACATCAAGGAAGGGCTGAAATGTTGAGCGTCAAGCTTTCGCCACAAGTGACAGAAGTGGGTAAAGGAGGCTAACAGTAGTAATGAGCAATTTTACTGATTCTCATGAGATTAATTTCTCTGTTTTTGCCCTCTGTTAAGTGCAGAGTAAACTGCTTGAGCTGCCAGGAATTCAGCCCTACTTAAGGACACTTAAGGGGAGCCCTGCTGTTGATGCTTCAGCCGGAGCCTGCTGGTGAATGGACAGTCTCCCTATTCAGTGCGCCACGCTGCAGAGCAAATTTGCCGGTCACGGTCATGTCATAGTTTACAGAAAGAGCTGGCCATTGAAACAGCCGCAGAGGGATTTGATGTCTTGAAAGATCCCCTTTGGACATGTTTTAAGATGTATATAAAACACTGCACTCACTAATAATGTGTTCCTGATATGTTTTTTACGCAAAAAAAAGGTTCTACTATCTTGTCAAAATCCTTAAAATGACATTTACTTCTTCTACCTGATTTAAAAATCCTGAATCAATGATTATGCAATTCAAAACATGATTTATGTCTCCTAAAGTCTGTTCTCAATGCTTGTGTTTTGGAGGCTTCAAGTTTCCATGTCACGCTTGTGAAAATTGAATACTGGACCAGGATTGGCTTCCAAACTATTGTCGCGATGTCACAAATCATGCTCTATAAAATTGGATTTTCAGTGAACACACAGAAACTTTCCACTTTGAGCAGTTGAATGTGAAAAAAGCCTTGCAGTGACACACTCTACTCATGCATCATTCTACACAGTGAAGCTCAAACATTCAACTGTGGGAACAACAAGAAAAACATATTTTTGAGTGGAGGGGCAATAACTGATTGATTGGCCAGCAAAAACAAGCTGTAAACAGCCAGCATTGACATATCATCACCTTTTAGGTTGATATGGCAAACTTGTTGGCAAAATGTTGACTATTTACACATCCAGCAGATAAAGAGCAACATTAGCATTCACTGCAGTCGTGCTTATGACCACCTGAAAGTCCAATATTCACTCTCCTTTTAGCTCTGTTTTGGTCTTCATCATGTCCTGAGGGAAATATCTGGCTGTCTACATGCTAAATGCTCCACTATGTTCACCATCTATTCGCTAACTTTGCCAGTCTGGCGTGTGGTGCTTGGTAGTTCAGAGCTTTTTCACTGAAAACAGCTGCTTGTCGTGGCTAAAAATGAACCACAACAATAAAGTCTTGGGCTGTAAAACCAAACGATGAGCAAAAAAAAAGATGCTATAAAAAAATGCAGATTCGGGTGGTTCAGCACTACAGGCAAGTCTTTTCACACATAGTAGTTATGTGAACCATTGCCAATAAAAAAATATTGATTATAGCTGCTTTAACAATTCTAAAATTCCCATCTTAATTTATTTAGTAAGTGCCATTTATTTTAAAATGAGTGCCTGTTCAGTCTATTTGACAAACTTGCTAAGGGCACTGATTGACGACGTGATGTGAAATAGCATTAAGCCAGTGTCCGGTCCTGATAGGCCTTTGGCATTTCAGTCTCTAACAGTGAAGTCGTCACTCCCTGGAAGACCAGATAACACCGAACTGCCCCTCTCATCTCCGTGTGAATCCTCAACATCCATGAAACAGTGCGCCTTCTTGTGCAAGCTTGCAACACACACATAAATATTCATACACACACATGCACGCACATACACACACACACACACACACACACACACACACACACACACTGCTGTCCTTGGTCTTCACACACTCCCTCTCTTCATTTGCTCTCTCTCTAATCCTGTAATGCCGACAGTGCAATTAGTCACATGCTGGCTCTTTCATCTAGTGCGAGCAAACTCAGGAGGAATTCAAACTGCTTAGTATCTAAACTAAGTAACCGACCCCCTGCTCTAAAACACAAACATCCACATAAACACATTGAAATACCTAAAATTCAAAACGCCAGCCTTCCTGATCTATAATGTCATTGTGAGGGGAAAAGAAGGTTAGCTTTGCTGCATCATTGCTTCAATTGCTCTCAAAAGTCCTCTCTACTTTGTAATTCAAGAAATTAATAATGAAGTTGAAAACGAAATGGCCTTTCAGAGTGAATATGAAGCAGAGCTAAACTTAAGACAAGCCAAGAGCTGAATTAAGACAGAAAGAATCCCTCTAAAAATGGTCATCGTCCCTGTGGTTTTAGCGTTTTTTTTTCCACTTCCACTGCTACTCTACGCTCTCTCATCGCCTCCTTCACAGTTAACAGACCATACTGTATCTATCACAGCCCACTCACACAAACACCACTACATGAAAGAGTGAGCTGTGATAGAAAAAGAAATCAACAGAACAAAAGCTGAAAGGATGGAAAAACAGACAGAGAAAAGCAGCCCCCACACTCAAGTTAAACAGCCTTGTAGTGAGTGTCTTCTCTGTACTCCACAGTTAAGGTAATTTTGCAGCGCCTGAAGCCACATCCTGACAGTGAGGCAGGGAGGAGCGGAGTACGGCTGACTCTCTACATGTCAGTAAGGAACAAATGGTTCATGTTGCCATTTTATGGATGGAGGGCCCAGTGTTATCGCTTTCATGCAGGTTATTCCCATACGTCAGCTAAAAATCAATCTCCATTTAGCAGTTAAATCCCATCCCTGAGCCAACATCTAATGTGACTGAGACCGCCGATGGCTATTTTCACATTAAACACTGATTTCTAACAATCTGAAAATTGAATTTGCATTGGTGGGGGTGAGTGGGTGTGTGGTGCAGAGAGATAAAGAAAAAAAAAAGGAGATTTCCAGATGTTATTTAGCACTGGCTGATGATTTATCTGGCAGTAAACCGATTGGTCCCAGTAAGGTGCTAGAACTTATTGAAGGATTCTGCTTGATTTCTCGACTTGACACCCTCCAACGTGCTGACTCGCGTCCTGGGATCACAGCATTCGAATCATCCCTGACCATGGTGCAAATGCAGACTGATACTGTTAGGTATAGTTTGACATATCGGGAAATACACGTCTTCCCTTTCTTGAGGAGAGAGAGAGACGAGGAGATCGATACAACCCTTATGTTTTTACGAAAAGTATGCAGCTACAGTCAGGTCTAGATTAGCTGATCTTAGCATAATGACTGGAAGCATGTGGAAATAGCTTGCCTGTCTTTGTCAATATTGAAAAAAAAAAATACACTTACCACCTACTAATTGACATATCATATCGTTATTTTTAAAATGACAATTTGTGGTGTTTTCATGCTCTAACTACTTTTAGCAAACAGCCCCTGCTTCCTGTCTTTACGCTAAGCTAAGCTAATCGCCTCCTGGCTCCAAATAATTTGTTTTCCACACGGCTCCCCTGCTTCCAGCCTCCCGTCCGTCTATAAATTAATATTCTTAAGATAATGCAGCAGGTTACAGCACAGGAAGTTTCTCCATGAACCTTTTTTAATCTAATAAAAGAGCTTTCAGGGAGTTATTATCACATTTTTAATATGAAGAAGCTGTTTATGATCAGTGATGCAGGAGAGCTGATTTCGTCGTCTGTTTGAACCTGCTGCAGGGACACTGAGGTCCAGAACTGGTCCTGGTGATCAGGTCTGGCTCATATCAGGGCTGAGGGGGGAAAGCCAAAGGGACAAACACTGAGTGAGCCCCTGAAACCTGACCTGAGGCCTCTGGTCACAAGTTCATACGCTGGTACCAGAAACCCACTGAAGACCACATGAACCCTGAACTTTAATCTGTTCAAACACAACCTGAGGACTCTGAGACCAGCTTCTGACACAACCTGAGGACTCTGAGACCAGCTTCTGATTCTGAGACCAGCTTCTGACACAACATGAGGACTCTGAGACCAGCTT
>JAPZEA010000024.1:1731732-1742758 GCA_029783685.1 Heniochus monoceros | reverse complement strand
AGACGCAGCCATGTCCATGTCAGTGCGTGTGTGTGTGTCTGTGGTCGTGTGTGTGTGTGTGTGTGTGTGTGTGTGTGTGTGTGTGTGTGTGTGTGCGAGTATGTGTGTGTATCTGCCTATCATCATAAACTGCACCCTGATGTCACCGAAGCAGGGTTCTGGCACATCTGCAAGCCCTAGATATTCTTTGAACATGCGTACGTGTCGTCAGCAGAGTGCATGCATCATCATGATTGACTTATTCATGACATTCCCAGTGGTAAAGCCTAGGTAAAGGATTACCCTCTAGTCTTGGACTGCTGCCCACTGTACGGTAAAGACCCTTGAACACACACATATAAGAAAAAACACACTCACAGACAAACTGTGCGTCTCCAACAGGCATACGTCTCTTTGTGTGTAACGCCTTTTACTGCCTCTTTGTTCCCTCTTTTGTCTCCGTTCTTCATTCAAATCTGTTTTCTCCTCAGACAAACCGTTGGCGGGCAGCCATTTGCAATACCGAGCAAGGGGGGAGCAGAGAGCTAAAGAGAAGGCTCGATGAAGAGAGGGAGTCGGGGGAAGGCAGGGGAAGAAAAAGAAAAAAGGAGGAGTTGAGAGAAGCAGGGAAGCATGGAGGAGAGGCAACACAGGGAAAGACTGAGCGGGGAAAAGAGGGAAACAAAATGAAATGGTAGAGGTGAATTCATGCTCTGCCCCTCAACATGAGCACATTCGAATGTTTCCTCAGCATGGCGGTTGTGTATCACTCTCTCCTCCTGCGGGCTGCAAGTTAACATTAGAAATTTCTCTACTCCGACAAGGTGAAGGGTGGCGGTCGCTAACCAGCGGAGACCTTGCCTCTGTGTGTAAGTACAGGGCACGGGCAGATGGTGGAAAATTGGCGGCGGCGCTTGAACCATACGGAGCATATGCACATGGGGGAGTTTGCAAAGACCCGGGGCATGGGGTGCGAGCCGAGGACCAGCGCCTGCTGAGGCTGGCACAAGACACAAGGCACTGACATTGGCACTGGTGAGGGGTGACAGTGCGCCTGAACTTCTCTTGGAAGGCCCCAGAACTAGAGAGCTGCATTTTATAAGCAGACAGCAGAACACTGTTTTATATTTGTAGCTGCAGACAAAATTTTACGTAGAATCCTACATCGTTTTTTCATGCTTAATAACAAATTTATCCATTGTTCCACTTCCTGCTTAATACTCGCTTCAAATGGATGCGTTCCAGATTGTCTAACAGTGTCTGATAGTCCTCACTGATGGTGGAAATCGGGGGGCTGTGTCCAACAACTTTTGGAACTTCCAACAATCACTCACACTTTATACAGTAACTGGGCAGGTGTGTGGAGGTGTGAAAGTATGCAGAGTTATGACTTCTCTCTGAGGTCTCTTTTTCATTCTTAACAACTACTCCTTCACTTTTTGTGTGTAGTGTGGCCATACAGAACCAGTATAATGCTCTTGCTTTTAGATACGGTCAGACAGCACATCATGCAAACTAGTTTGTTTGAGGCATACGGAGACTTTTATCTTGTCCAGGGTCAAGGGGACTGAATCCTATCCCAGCACACTCTTGGTGACAGGGCACACACTGGAACAATTGCCAGTCTACCACTGGGCTAACATACATAAGCATACAACCACATTCACACTCACATTTATACCTAGAGGCAATCTCCAATTTCCAGTACATCTGACCTGAATATCCATACATGCTACGGCCAATAAATGAAAAGCTGTAAATTAAAAGTGTTTATATAAACTTACAGGATTTTTTTTTTACATACTATACATGGCAAATCAAAAACAAGCCAAACAAAAGCCACAGCACCAACCAGTGGCTGAATATTTTACATTCCACATATTTTACACACCGCAGTGTTAAAGTGTTTGACAAAACAAAACATGGTTGTAGGTTGGTCCACAGGAGAATTTAACCCCAACAGCAGTGCTAGAAGAGAGCAAAGGGGTCAACAAAAAGATAAGGATTCATCCTCGACTGATCATGTATACCCATGGCAAAAGATTAGGGCAAGCTGATGTTGAGATATCTTGCTCTGGACTTAAATGGTGAATGAATGGACTGACAACAACAACACACTATTCCTAGGATCCACATTTAGCAAGGTAAAATCATCTCTAATGAGGGGGAATTCCAGCCACAGGAAGCTGGATACAAGGGTTGAAGCTTTTCACCACCTCCAAAACACAGAAGACATTCAATTTACTGATGTCTTCCAGGATTTCTTGGTGCGGACCAACAGTTATCTCTCACAGCTAATTGGTGCTGTCAGGGTGCAACACTGTTTGTGTGCAGCTTTAAATCATTAAGTTAATGCACTTAGAAGGACTTACATACAAGCAGACAGGTATATGCTTCCTGCTGAGGTCCAAGCTGAGACCTACTTAAAAGACTTTGCATCCTATCCATGGCACACCTATGATGCATAAAGATTTCTTGCAAGCATTTACACTGCTGATTAACATAATGAGTTGGAGGTCATTTCAGAGTTGGAGAGTGCTGATAGTAGTGGGGGATATGGGTGGGCCTGTACAGACTCAGACAGCAGCATTGCTATATATATATATTCCAGACCAGAGGCCTGTCACAGAGGTGCTACAACACAAGGGTGTGTCATCAAATTATGTCCAGTATCCATGAACTCATCCATTCCACTGAAGTATCAGGAGCCAGATTTACATATAATGCTGACGCCTAAATCACAATTTTAAAAAAAGTAATGCACATGCATATTATAGTACTGACCATCCATCTAATTATGAGACAATTCTAAATTATTCCACACATTACTGGCTGTGCATTGTGTCAGGAAATTACTTCCTTGTTCTGTTCGGGTAAAAAATAATATTATAATCAATGCTGACATCATGCCCAATAATGCTGGAACTGGATGCTGTAAAAATTTATTTCACAAACTGTACCTTAAAAAGTCAAAGTAGATGATGCTTTTTAAGAGAATGGGAGAGCAGAACTGTGAACAGTAACAAAAACTACCATACAAGGTAGTCACTATTAACTATTTAAGTACTATTACTATTACTATTTAAAGCCACTATGTAAAGTATTTCATGTGCTTTTTTCAAGTTTTTTTGTGAAGGCGCGTGTTTTTATAGAAGCATGACTTAATCACACACACAAAAAATGGTGCAGTTATAAATTCTGACTTCAAGTTACCATAATTCTCTAATACTAGTCCTGGCCTTTATTTACCTTAACTACAGACAGTATCAAGCCTTTATTTGGTTTATGGCCTTTATTCACAATTTCCCCTGTTAAGTATATGATCCTATATTAATAAGAAATGTTCCTGTTTTCTGCTTTGATCTAATTTGCTGTTGATGCTATTTGCAGAAACCTTGCTCAGATTTTTCACACTGAAAGAGTCCAAGCAGATCTCTTCCCCATCCTTCTAGTAAGATTTTCATGTGAAGCACTGGTAGGAAGTGCTGAGTTTTATTGACAGTGGCTTAACACTGAACCAAAAATGGCAAAGTAGAGATGATTTGAATTATTTAATAAGTGAAAATGGCATTTCTGTTCATAAAATAAACTAAGAGGAGCAGAGTGGCAAGTATGACATGGTTATGCAATTTTACTGATGAATTAATGTTGTGGAAGTGAATATGACGCATAATTTGCCATGTAAGCCATTATATTTTTATGTTTTTCCAGCCTTTATTGGTAAATTATTGAGCCATTATTTGAGACTTGGCCTGTATTTGAGTATCGTCCTC
This sequence comes from Heniochus monoceros, assembly GCA_029783685.1. NCBI lineage: Eukaryota > Metazoa > Chordata > Actinopteri > Chaetodontiformes > Chaetodontidae > Heniochus > Heniochus monoceros. The sequence goes on along the minus strand of JAPZEA010000024.1, from coordinate 1,739,006 downwards.
ATATATCAGTTCAACAATACATAAATGAAGATTGCATTTAACCAGAAGAGTCATTTACATTTATTTTTTCCACAATGTTGCCCAAAATTGTCCACTGTGCTATAAAAAACCCTGTCAAAATCCAGCTTTTGGCCCGGCTTCAACAATAATTCACCTTGTATTACAGCTCCTCCCTGAAAATCAGGACAATGATGTACAAGTGTATCTCAGGCAAGTGTGTGTGTTTACCAATCGATCTACTCCACCCTGACATGTTCAGAGTCCTAGTGTCATTATGGCCACTGTTTGGTGCTATAAAACAGAGTTGGACAGTGCTGATAGCAGTGAGGGATATGGATGGGCCTATACAGAGTTAGACAGCAGCATTGCCATATATCTTCCAGGGTAGAGGCCTGTCATCGCCAGGCTGCTACAGAGGGGTTTGTCATAGAAGTATGCACACGAGCATGTCCAGTATCCTTGCATAACACTGATGTGTACCGGCCAGCTTGCTGTAATCGCACCTTCAGATACACACACAAAATTTTTTAGTGAAAACCTTATTTCTGCCTTATCCCATCTTCCCATCACAAGTCCATCACACCTTCCGAAAACACACACAACATCCCCCTCACACACATACATACAGTCCTTTCTTTCTTAAATGTGTCTGTACACGACTCCCTGGCCGCAAATCCTTCAGTGGGATGGATGAGTGTCTCCAGCCCATTCATCATCCGCCTTATCCGCCACCCTCGCCACTGTTTTTATATCAGCCAGCAGTCACACTGACAACTGATGGCCCTCTCTCTCCCTCTCCCTCGCTCCCTTCCTTTCTTTTCTCCCCCCACAAGTCTTTCTCGTGCCATTTCTCTTTTTTCTCGCTCCCCAGTGCCCTACTTGCTTTGCTTGTATGCCTGACATTGTGCATGTTGGTGGGCGTTCATGCACGCTTTCTCACCTCCTCACCTCCTCCTCCTTCTGCCCCCACTCATACAGATCTCCTTCCTCCACCTCCCGCTCTTCCTCTCCCACCCTCCCCTGTCGTCTTCCCCTCTCCACGTCCCTTTCCATCTATCTCTCTCCTGTGCACCATTGGGACCAGAGTGGCACCTTCAGAGCGGCCCGTAAAAAGGCCCTATAAAAAGCCCCAACACGGGGAAGAAAGGGTAATGATGAAATTTAACTGCTCCTCTTGGTGCACCTGGGGTCTGGCCATGTATGTGTGTGTGGATATATGAGCACGTGTGTGTCATGTATGTGTTTGTGCATGTTCGGCGAGCGTGAGGCCTGGGCATTGAACCGGAACTGCCCTGCTAGGGGGGTCAATGTCACGGCACCGCCATGAGAGTTATCGCTTTTTAAAGACGCACTATAGATTTTGTGGGGGAACTCATTTACACCAGCATAAAATGGAAGGTGGCAGGGGAAGTTTAAACTCTAAAAAGGATGGGGGACTGGGAGACCAGTAGGAAAATAGGTTCGATGGCTTGAGTGGCCTCACCGGTGTGATACCGATTTAACCCTTTATGGAGGATGGACACTGATTTTTTTCTCAGAGACTGTAACAAAAACAAATCTAGTATAGACTCAAATTCAGAATGTTATGAGTTCAAGTTATGTGCCTTTGTCTGTTCAGATGTAGCTCTCACTTTATTGCAGTATACTGTGTACAGTATATGTCTATAAAATCCATACAGAGTTATGTCCACTGCAGATGCCGAAATAGCATGTTGTTAAACTGATTTATGAAGTGTGTCGCCTCAACATTTTTTAATGTTTTATTGATGCAGGAGTGCCATAATGTCAATGAATAGATCCCATTAAAATCTAATGGCTTTGTGGTGTATGTGTTTGTTGGTGCAAGGTAAATTCTCCAACTGTGTGTGTGTGTGGTTGGAGCCACATGCACCTTCAGGCCTGCATGTCAGGGCAGCACTATTTTCAGTTCAGTTACTGGCTGGAGCCCAGCACCCTCCCCAGGCTCAGATGCTGGCTCACTGGCCTCCTCAGCCTTACCCTGCCTCCCTTGCCTCCCACCTGTCCCTGGCTGCAAGCCTCCACGGCTGGCCCTCCGGCGTGGAAAATCAGCCTTTGATGGGCCTGAGGGGACTGGAGGAGGGGACAGCCATGGCTGTGGAAAGGATGAAAGCCCCAGGAGGAGCAGCATGCACTGACTGACAGGGCTTGACACTGGAAGGGCCCGCAGCCCAGGCCTGGCACCTTTCCTCTAGAAACCACCAGGCCTCACTGACTGGCTTGCAGAGCTGAATCCCATACCGCAGTGTCTTCCAGGCCTCCACGTTAGGAGCCCTTTTTCATGTGCAATGTCCCAATCCAGTTATAGATGCACTAAGGAAGACTATATATAACAATGCAGAATCCTTATTGACCAAAATTACCAAAAAATGAGGCTGCAACCCGCAAAGGTGGCTCATGATGTTCTGGTTTGTGTAATTGTAGCCTGTCAAGACATTTGTTTAGGAACAAACATGATTTGTTGTAGGCTGTACATTAGATAATTGACACTTCTCTCCTTTAGTCATCAACATGAACTGTTTTTACACCTGATTGGCTCTATTCTCTGCTTCTGATTTTCAGACTGAAAATACTCTGGAAACAATGTCCACTTTCTCCTAAACTCTCCTTCAAAATTGGTTTTCAAATTAATCTGAAGCGCTTAGTATAAAGGTTTGCTGGCTATTTGCAGTATGACTTTTACCTGTCTGTCTACTTTTAAGGCCTGACACTAAACCCTTGAACTTGTGCCTGTCACAATGGGTCATGTAGTTTGAGAAGTTCCAAGATGTGTCTTCACCTCAGCTTACCCTGATTCAATGATGGTTTTCCATGTTTGACTTGATGTTATGATTCTGAGAGGTAGCAGTGTTAGCTTTTTGGTAAATTGGGAAACATGCCCAAGAAGAGTCAAAATAAAACGGGAAAAAATAGGATATTTTTCATATCTGTTCAGAGTACATTATCTACCTACATTATATTATTCGGTTTCACCGCTGCCAGTTATGGACAGCACAGCGATTCTGAGATTTTGAAAGCTGAGTCTACACTAGCTTTAAAACTCATTTAGCAGAAATTGAGCATGCTAGATGCTTAGACATTGGTTGTGTGGTACTGTAGAGTTTTTCCACACTGGAATGTACTGATGTAAAGCAATGCATACACATTTGCATATAATTTTGAGTCTATTTAAAGCACCATTCAAGAACAAAGTCACAAATTTCTTTGCAATAAAAACAAAGCAATGGCTATAAAATGCAGGTATGCACAGTGTAAAAAAGAATAGTAATAACAAAACAAAATAACATAAAATAAAAATGAACTAATCATCAACAAACATGAGGTTTTAGAACAGCATATCATATTAATCATATTGAAACGAGGTTTATAAGGACCATCAAGCTTTTCCCTACAATATAAATGACCATGGTTAATAATTTCAACTGTCTGCTTTATGATGGTAACTGACAGGAGGTCATATTTTACTATACCTTATCAATCACCACAACACTGGTCTTTAAGTTAAGACATTTTTTCCAACACCAATCGGTGAATAAATTACTTAAAAATTTTTTTTTTTGTATTTTCATAGCTCTGGTGACAATTCTGTCAGTTATGGTAACATTGTAATAACACCAAAGTAACTGCTGAGCAGATGATCAGACAGGTTGTCAACAAACCCTGAGCTTAGTCCAAAGGACCAAAGGGATTTCGATAATCTGGATAAATTGTTAATTGTTTGTTGTTTACCTGTAGGTAATCGTCTGTCTGCTTTAGCTCATTGCCCCACTGGACCTATTAGTAGCAATGTTGCCATCGTTCAACATTTCAGCAATTATGGGTAGAAATTAGTAAATTGTTGTAATTGAAAAAAGAGTCAAAGCTGCAATGATAAAACCTAGATTGTGATAAACAATTGTCTTCCTTAAAGGCACCATTCTCCGCTGCTCAGCAAAGGTCCCAACAAGTGGATCGTTTGGGGAGCAAAACCGGAGAACAGCATCAAAGCCGTCGAAAGACACTATCATGGCAAAGCCAGAAGTAATTTTTCCTAAATACTGCCTCCACATTTTGTGCCAAGCTTTCACCTCTGTAGATACAGTTACTTTAGAGACTTGACATTTGTGGTATCAATTAATGCTACTGGATATTTATTTGTATGTTGTGGGTTATTAACTTATGGGATCTTTCATTGTCAAACAACATACTTCCACCAGGCTGTGTGGAATGTCCATCCTGCCAATGTACAATCCAATGAAACATGTGCCATGCATAAATTACTTCTACTTACTGCAAAACAGCTTATTGCTAAAAGGATTAGGGTGACACACATATAAACAACACAAACATGCTAATCCTCATTAGCACTGCTGAAAGCCCCTCTGATGCAGTGTTGGAAAAGGGGGCTGGAGGAGGGGTGGGGGGGTGGAGGGCACATAGCCAGGCAGGATGGTTGGAGGCAAAAAGTCAGCTAGCTGCTAATGCAAATGGAGCTGGAATCTGGAATGTATACACACGCATACACGGCGCACACAGACAGGTCGTGTGGTTTCCTCACATCAGATAGAAGTTGATCGATAGAGGGAGTGAGTGTAAATGAAAGGAGGGGTCAAACAGAAGAGGGGTGGCAGTAGACACGGACCTTCAGCCAACAGTGCTGGCACACAGCACAGGCTCCCTCTTGGTTTTTGGATATGACAATTCCAATGTAATAACAGATAAATAGAGAGGGCTCATCAGGCCACAAAAGCAAACAGCTTGGGCTTGCCAAAGGGAACAGAGGGAGTCAATGTTGGAGGGCGTGCATATGTATTTGTGCCTGTAGAGAGAGGAGAGACAGAGAGAAAGAGCTAATGGCTGACATCTGGCATCGGTCCCACCCCCATCTGAGTCCTGCGCTCCAGCCCCATACTGTCATGCTGAATGATAGAGCAGAGAGATTGCCTCTGAATCGGCACACTTGCAGATCCCCCGGCCAGCCCTGGAGGTATGGGCAGGAGAGCCTCTTCCAGCCATTCACCGGTTAATGTGCCAATTTGTTTTCCAGAGTGCTCGAAGTAAGAATTTATCGCTGTGTTCTGCAGCTGTGGGCAAATACTAATAAAATGCTCTTTTGCTGAAATTCATTTAATTGGCCACAGTAGGGACGGAGAGCTTGAGTATGAAGAGGAGAGTTGGCCACTGCCGAGGCAGTTTGCAGATACTCATGAAGACCCCAATGCCCTGTTTTATACCGCCTGCCCCAACCAACCAAACACAACCAACTTTATATATATAACTGCCATCATCTACCTCCATCTGATCCAGCAGTGATAGCAGTGAAACATTCCCTATGGAACAACTATTGTTAAAGGATCATTATGTTTTCTGGCCTCCTTTTAGCTCTGGTTTAGTCTCCATCCACTCTTTAGCTGCTAAATGCTCCACTATGTTCACCAGCTAGTCGCTAACTTTGTCTGTCTGTTATTTGATGCTCGGTTGATGAGAGCAGTGAAAGATGTTAAAATGCTCAGTAGAGCATTTTTGTCACTATGAGCAGCCTGTTTCACATACAAGTAATCATGTGACCCAGTGTTAATATCAAAATATTAATTAGCCTAGTGCAGTTTTAAAAGGTATTTTGAAACTGAGTTCACAGTGGGCCAGTTTTCAAAGGATCTACTTTCTTCAGTAGAAAGTAGGTTAAAAAAGCTTGCTGAGAAAACTTTGTATTGTAAGGTCTGTGGATGATTAACAGCAACAGGGACGCTGTTTCTGGAAAAAGGAGTTGAATTAAATTCTTAAAATGCAATTTGTAAATGCTGTGAGCACCATAAAAAAAGTTTGTTTGTTTTTTTTTTCACCTCGATTGCAGCAGGGGAGAGGCAGAAATCTCAGCGACAAATTTGTTTAAACAAATAAAACTAAAACGACTGAAAAGAAAAAACAGAGATAAACATTTTTTTTTTTTTTTTTTTTCAGAATTTGTTTGAAGCAACTCCTTAAGGTCAGGTTTAAGGGTTTGAATATGATTTGTATCCATCTTTCTCCAATTCTTACTTTCTACCATGCTGCTTCATGGTAAAAATAGTTTATTTAGCCCCATCTTTATGACATAACGATTTCATCGTGGAGAAACAGTGCTGACAGCCTTCAGACACAGAGTATATTATTTGCAAATAAACTGCATACGGCTCATACAACACATTCTCACTCCTGACATGTCACATACGGATGCTTGGTCATTGGCTCTTCACTTCAAACTATGACAAGTTAGCCATAATAAATAAGTAACATTCAGTTAGACTTTCAAAACAAACTTACGTAGAACAATAGTAAATCTGTGATTGACGTGTGAAACAGTCGCAGTTGCAGCTTGTTAGTTAGGTTTAGACACAGGTTTAGACACCAAAACTACTTGGTTAGGTTTGGGAAAAGATGGTCTGGTTGGTGTCCTGGTTGACAGTCCTGTGCTTGACCCATCCAACCACACCAACGTTTTCCATATGTGTACCCAGGGTACCGAGCACCTTAAAGGTGTAATTTGTAAGAATTGGCCACCTGTCAAAGGCCACTCCAAACAAACAGGGGACAGCATATCATCAGAGTAACCACTACATGATGCTCACTATGCTCTCTTATTGTAGCTATCTTTGGCTTTAGGCACTAGCTGCCATCAGCTAATTAGTTCAGTTAGCCATGCAGCTAGTGCCACTATTAAGTGACTAGAGACTGCCCCGGCTGCAAGCTCGGAGCACTGTGGAATTGCTGGTATTTACACCATGGGCAGCAGAATCGGGCTTAGTAGCCTTGCAGCGAGCGTGGCTAGCTCAGAACCAAACACAGCCTCCGAGACCAAAGGAGGCCAGTTTGAAGACAGGGAAAATGGTGCCAAGGTGTTTTACTGACCAGGACTCCAGGGACGATGAACACACGGTGGGACAGGGTCAAGAGAGGGGGGAGAGGAAGGTTGGTCATCACCAGTCACCAGTACAGTAATTTTCACATCTAACTCACAGAACCAAACCAGAGATGGTGATTTTTGTAACAGTGGATAGTGGAATGAGGTGTGTTTTACGATGAGTTAACTTAGCAACTACGCTGGTTTCAGTTTGGTCAAAAGAGAGAAACTTGAATTCAGAAGGTGTACAGCTTTATTTTCCTTTGTCTTTTTGTTTATTAAGGACAATAGGTGTAAGAATATTTCCATTCTTGACATTTTGTGAGGTTCTTTTAGTCAGCAGATAAAACTTTCTTCTCCAGTCAAACGATCCGTCTTGACTCTGACATTCAGTGTT
>JAPZEA010000024.1:1626285-1641106 GCA_029783685.1 Heniochus monoceros | reverse complement strand
TCTTAAGCCGCGCAATTATCCCCCGTGATTGGCAAAAGGCTAGTGCACAATCCAATAAAGTGGGATGAAACTTAGACTCCTGTTTTATTGGCAACCTGACACCTCCCGGCTCTGCTGTGTAAGCTGAGTCCGCGTCGCTGAATTAACGCAATCATCTCAAACACGAGGCAATTAGGTTGTGATTCAAGCAGTCGCTGTGATGCTATTTAAGGAAATTGCGTGTATCCTCCCATCCAGCCATCTATCCGTTAGATTACCCTTCATCCACATATCAGCTGAGGCAGAGCTTTGAAGTGGTGACATCAAATGATGCTGCAGTAAACAAAAGTGTTCCTCAACACCGCGCACATGTGGAATAAATCTTTTTATCAATGCACACAGGTACAAACAAACAAAGAACCACGTATGGGATCAAAGATCTTTTGAAATAAACACAGGCTGTGGCACAACAGGAAGTTACATCAGCTGCACCCTGACAACCACGATGGCTTCTCTATAATAACTATAGACATGTGCGGCCACCAAGAGAAAGTTCCCTCGTATCAGCGGTAGTTAGTGTAACTGTCAGGGGATGTATTGGGTCTAAAATATCCCAGAGGGCAGCTCAGATACGAAAACACACTGTGATCAGTATGTATGGACACACACACACACACACACAAACCCTCGATCCCTCCACTGTGGAAAAGTGTGTAGTGATGTGCTGAGTGAGGGACAGCTGTCAGCCCGGGCCTGGGCTTTGAATAGCAACTTGCCTATCTCTGCTGCCACTGTCAAATCTTTAAGTGTATACAGAGCTGGTTTATCCAGTTTATCCAGACCCCCTGACATGCAGTTCCCTTAGCCCTGCTTAAATATTGACTCGGCTTGACCTTCAAATAGTAATAGACTAATCTTTACAAAGTATTAACTGGTAGTCCCAGGAGGATCTTGCAGATGCTGATAAATGGTGGCCGTAGGGAAATAAAGGAGATACATTTAGAAAGCTAATCTGTATAAGTTACGACAAAACACATTCTAACATAGGCTATCTCACACTATAGGTCTCTTGCTGCCTAAATCTGATGACAGGGGGTGTTTTTCTGTGGTGAGGATGACTTTGTGTTCAGTGTTCATTCGCTCTGCACCTACAAATCTGATGGGCCAAAGAAGAGTGAAGCCAAATCAAGGTGAGGCGGGGGGAAGAAACAGTGAGGCTACAAGAATGAAGCTGCAACCAGGTCAGCATTTCTGTGTCTGCAAGTCTGGGTTTCCATGCGAGTGTGTGCGCATTAGAGACAGAGATACAGGGGATTTAGATTACTGCGGCAAAGCCTGGGCGTCAGTCTTTGAGCCTCACCTTGTCCCCTTCAATGCTATCGCTCTGTCAACATACAGTAAAAGCTTGGCCTTTTGCTCCTTGAGTCTCAGCCACGGCAGCGCTGGCCTCTTTCTCTCAAAGTCTTCCTCTTCTGTCTTTTATCGGCACAGCAGGTTCTGAGGACGGACCTCCAGAGATGTCAATCCCAGAGGGACAGCGCAGCAACAATGGGACAATGCTACAGCGTGTCGAGCCAATAGACCAAAGGACCCTGTGTCCACCCTGAGCCAGCTGGAAGTGCATGTTTGTGCCTCAGTGTGTGTATGTGCTTACTGACGGTGTGTAGGAATGCATGTGCTTGTGCGAGGCAGAGAAACAGGAATGAAAAGGAAAAAGGAGCATGAGGCTCTGAAGACTGCGTATATTTGCAGAAACATGACAGATTTCTAGACTGAATGCAAAATAAGTCTGCACCTTTTTAGGGAAAAGAGTCATTGGGTGGTGTATAGCTGAGAGACGAAGACTTAAAGGAATAGCTCAATATTTTGGGAAAACTGTTTACTTGCTTTTTTGCTGAGAGTGAGATGAGAAGATCGATACCACTCTCATGGTTGTCGGTTAAATATGAAGCTACAGCCACAGGAGAATTAGCTTAGCTTAGCACAAAGACTGGAAGCAGGGCCTGCTCAGTCCACAGAATCCACCTACCTGCACCTCTAAAGCTCAGCAGTTAACACATTATATCTCATTTGTATAATTAACACAAAAAACTAAAAAAAAAAAAAAGTATAAATGTCAAATTGTGGTTTCACAAGGATTTACATGCTTGAACTATTTCTTGGCCAGTCCAGTGACCTCCTGCAGTCAGGCTAGCTGTTAGCCATTGCTTCTGGGCTTCATGCTAAGCTAAGCTAAGCTAAGATAACAGTCTTCTGACTTCATATTTAGCGTACAAGTTTGAGAGCGGTATCGATCTTCTCACCTAGCTCTTGAAAGAAAAACAAAAAAAGAACATTTCTGAAAATGTTAACCAACTTCTTTAACAAGACATAGCTTCTTACATCTGTGGCTAATGCCACAGTTATCCAAGAGTGCAGTGTCATTAATTCATACATTTTGTGTCGATTCAGTATATTGATAACTTAAACACATCATTGTTGATCTTATTAGGCGCTGCGTGCTGGTGAAGACGAGATGAAGAAGATTAATGCACAGTCATTTTAGTTTCATTTGAGCAAATCACGCTTTTCACCTTACGGCTTATCGAGTTTGGCACTGGCTCTTCTCTTGGATGCTTCTAGTCTCTCGCTTGGATGAAATAATAAAAGAACAAAATAATTAAGTTGCTGCTTGTGTGTGGTGCTCAACTTGCACGTGACAAGATGATTCAGCCTAAAATGCAGCGCCACGATAGATCTGATATTTAACAACTGACTTACATACAGCTAAGTTCATATAGGAGACACTGTGAACTTGTGTGTGATACCGAGCCACATGAGATCTGAGGACAGCACCATCAGCTCACTGAAACAGCATAATGTATGTGATGCCACAGAAAAGGAGAGAAACCACGAAAAGAAAGACAATTCCTGCAAGTTAGAGTGTCCTTTTGTCATTCACAAAAGTAACAGCTAAGAAATTGATTAAGGCACTCTTGAATTATTACTTCCGAAATGGAAAGTGAATCAAAGACCCACCGCAGTATCCACACCACTCAGGGAATGTGTATCTACTTTCACTTAATTTCATCATCCCTCTATGTGGGTCCATTTAAGAATCAAATATTCCCTTATTACTTGTGGGGAGTCAAACGCACACAAGCAATCTCGCTCACGCACACACACACACACACACACACACACACAGAATGCGGCCATTGTGTCCCCTTGTTTTCAAGGTTAAGCCAGTGTTCTTCTGTCGCTCACAACACATTTGCATCAAACCACCAGCCAACAGCTGCCAATTAACAAACAGCCTCTCCGTTAATACACACACGTCATTGACAATTACAGTGTCGGGTGATCTCTCTCTCTCTCTAACAACAGAATGGTGCGACACACACACACACACACACACACACACACACACACACACACACTCACACCCAACCACTATACCTCACGCACAAAGGAGGAGGAGGAGGATGGGTTTAGGTGTACGGAAAACAGCAAATAACAGCTAATGTTTTCGAAGGGGAGGAATGAATTGGGCGAGAGGGAACAGTGCAGAGACAAGAGGGAATGTTCTGTGCCAGGAACAAGGCTTTCAGGATTAGTTCTGTCATGCAGTTACAAGGGGAGACATAGTGGTTGGCTAGATGAGGCCTGACAGACTGAAGAGACACACAAACTGCAGTGCAAAAAACACACGTAACGAAGCAGAAAAAAACACTGAGCAATGAAGACATGAAGACGTTGTGTGTGTGCAGAGTGCAGGTGGACAGATTTACATGAAAGATTAAGTGTGCAGATATTCCAACACATAAATTACTGTTAAAGTTTGTCAACAGCAATCTGATAAGGTCTTATTCAGATGTTGTATATTCCTAATTTGGGTCCATAATGAAAGGGAATCATTTCCCACAAAGATTTAATAAACAAACTGTCAGCAGCAGAGTACAAAAGCTTCAGAGCAAGAGCAGATTACTGCAGGATGACTTTGCATATGCATACACATGCATACAATCAGCCACAAATAATTCTGCTGCTCACACACACATCCACGCACTCTAACACGTGCACACACACACAGCATAATGATCATTTCCTTCATACAGCAGCACAAAATTGAATGATTCATTATGGTCGAACGGCGTAGTGCAGGCATGGTAATGAAAATTTATTAACACCCAAAGCCACTAGATGGCACCCTCTTCCCTTTCATTTCCAATTTAGTTTCTCATCCCTCAGCTGATCAGCTGACTCTCTCTGTGGGATGGAGACCTACTCCATGCACTCCAAATACTAAGCCAAGATAAATGGCACTTACTTCACCATATCAAATTCATTTTACAAAGAAACACCAGATTGATAAACAGTTTTATGCATATTAGGATCATAACCATAATCCATCTTTTTCTCAAAAGGTATTCACTTCAACCTTAGGGATTATTGATAGGTGCCATGTTAAAGATCTGCCACCTACCTGTGTTGCATTTTCCATATACAACACTTTGTCTTGGTCTCGCAGGAATGGACTCTTGTGGGCTTCTATTAGCCAGAATATATCAATTAACCGATCAATCGGTACCACTCAGCTTGTGGGAGGTTGGCTGCATCCAGCATGCCTCGAGGCATACAGTCAATACAGTGACCTTCAAGAAAACAAAAGATTTGCGGAACATAATCAGGCACGCTGAGCATCGAAAAGTCACTGAGCCGAACACTGCAAACGACATTCTGAGGGCAAGAGAAGTGATTTTACATGTGTGTGTAGCCCAGAGGTTTAAATAAGCCATTAAAAAGATGGATCAATCATTACATCTCTGTATTTACGTTAATAAATAAATATCATTTAATTCATATTATTTTATTTGAAATAAGTACAATCTTAATAAATAGCACACGTTAGTATGTAGGAGTGTAAAAAACTGTATAAAAATGAGAGTGTTTGGTTGACAAGTTTGGCAAACAGCCAATAAATACGAAGATCTCTTCCATTTCAGCCAATCATAGGTTTAAACCCACCTTCTGGCCGTCCACGGATTACTCACGCTAGCGCAGTGACAGCTGCAGAGAGCGAGCTGGTCCCTTGATGAGAGCAAGCAATGTTTTCCAAAAGTGTATGGATGAAAAAAGCAGAAAACGCCGTCTGTAAGAGTGTGTGCGCAGTAGGCCGGACAACATTTCCACGCCTATGTGTTGCTACATTGCACTGGTGAGTGAGTCAACTGTTAGCAAGTAACTAACTAGCGCCTAAAAGTGCGCTAGTACGTGGCTAACTAGCACCTAAAAGTGCGCTAGCACGCGGCTAACTAGCATCTAAAAGTGCGCTAGCACGCGGCTAAGTAGCGTCTAAAAGTCCGCTAGCTTTGTTGCTAATTATTAATTATTAATTATTAATTTGTTAGCGGGTTAAAACGGGACATGTAGTTGTGTTTGAGGGACACTGCTGATAAACAGATATTTTCTGTTATGTTGTATTAAGGAGAAGGTCATTTGTGTTGTTTTCATGCACTTTTTATGCCAATTCTGAGTCATTTGTTGCAGTTAAACTGCTGACCAAGATTTACTTTGCTATATTTTGCTGGTGAATTTCACTGTTAGTAATGGTAATTTTGTCATAATACAAAGGTGTTTTGGAATTTAACTAAGTATAGCTCTCTAGCCTAATTAATTTGGCTGGTTATGAGTATGGTTTTGAACTGAAGTGAACTACCTATGTTGTACAACAGAATGTGAACTAGAGCATTAAGTTGCATTAATTTCCTTTCATTCTATGATCAGTAATGTTCATAAAATTAGCATAATTGTAATTTTATCTTGACCTCATTTATAGGTCAGGTTTTTTTTTAGTCCCCTTAAGAAGAGCTGAGACTTCAGAAGAAATCTGAGCGACAGCAGCAGAGACGCCAGAGATTCAGAGACGATTTTAGAGAAAACTTGTTCCAGTACTGGATGGCGAGCCAAGCCCATGAGACATAGAACCTGTCGCTGTCAAATAAGGAGGATGTTAATCAAACCCCCACATCAAGTGCGGTAGGATTGAACTGAACACACACATACATCGCCAAGGACAGAGACCATACCTACCTTTCCTCATACCAGTTCCACACTGGTGTTGGACTGTGAACTGTGACTCTTAAAGAGACAGTGAACAATAGACCCGGGTTTTTCTTTATTTTCTTATGTGCGCACAGTTTATTTTTTTAGTTTGTTATTTTCTAAGTGAACTTGTGAGAAATAGAAACTATACCCTTTTCATTGAACTTACCTGTTGAATTGATGTTAATCTGTTCAAATTTTGCAATATATGCAGTTAAAATCTACAGTTGCGTCTGGTGATTGTGTTCCATCATGGTTACTCATCCTCTTGGCTCCTGTCGTTCCTAAAACCTTCTGAGTCTGGTCCAATCTGTGAAGTTGCCTGTTATACATAGTACTTAGAGCACGTACTGGTTACAGTTTTTGGCGAGCCAGCCAGGAGCCTCGAGTTACTGGGTAACAATAGTGGGACAGCGTATCATTGAGCTTACTATCTATCAGTAGCACATTGCATTTCACTGCAGGATGGATATTATTGAGAAGTTAGGTGTTAAAGTGCCCAATGCTGTTATAGTGAGTGGGTTGACAGAGTCTGAGAAAGACGAGGAGATTATAGATTTCTTGAAGCAATATGGTTCCATACATAGGGTCCTCACTGTAGATGATACTGCATCAGAGTTTAACAAAAACCTAATAGTGGAGTATAATTCAGGAGCCCCACTACAAACGTTAAGACCCTTGCTGCCCTATAAACATCCATCACCTGATGATCCAGACATCATATGTTGTGTACGAGCCCTAGCAGATGTTTACACGCATAGTGTAGGGGGCAGTGTTACTGATACTTACCTGAGTGAACTGAAGGGGATAGCAAAGCTAAGTGGGAAGGATTTTGAGGATGTGCTTCGGGAAGTAATGTCAAAAATTGAGAAATCTATTGGGGATACTGAGCCCACTGAGCTTCAGGGTCCTCCTCAACTCACAAGTGATCCTGAGACGATTGAAGGACCGAGCCAAAGTGCTCCATTGTTGCAGTCTTTAGGCGACGCTTCTTCCAATCACAAATCCCAGTTGTCTGATGGTGACCAAAACTTAGCAGCTCACTCCCCGAGACTGAAGACACCTATGGCCCTAAGTCTCGATGAACTCAATCCACCAGCAGTACAGAAAATAGTGGTTGAACACATAGTTAAAAGTGAGGACAAGGCCACTCATGCACACTCCTCATTAAGATTAAGAGCTTTCTCTGGGAAGGTTCCCAGACCATACAGCGAAGTTGATTTTGACACCTGGCGTTCCCATGTCGATTTGATGATGAAAGACACTTCAGTGTCCGACTTGGAGAAGACCCGCAAGATCCTTGAAAGCCTTCTGGCTCCAGCTTCCGATGTCACCAGACACCTTGGTCCTGAAGCCCCGCCCACAGTGTACCTGCAGCTGTTAGATTCTGCATTTGGCACAGTTGAAGATGGTGAGGAACTGTTTGTGCGGTTCATGAATACGTTTCAAGATCAGGGGGAAAAGCCCTCCACTTACCTGCATCGTCTCCAGGTGGTGCTGAATCTCACTGTGCACAGAGGGGGAGTGCAGTCTCAGGAGGTAGACAAACACCTCCTCAAACAGTTTTGCAGAGGCTGCTGGGACAATGGCTTGCTTGCTGATCTCCAGCTGGACCTCAGAAAGCATAACCCCCCATCGTTCGCAGAGCTGCTACTGCTGATACGTACCGCCGAGGATCGGCAAGAAGCTAAGAATATAAGAATGAAACGGCACCTCAGTGTCACGAAGCAGAAAGCTGTGTCACATGTACAGGGTGTTCCTGAAACTGGTGAAAGCCAAGCTGAATGTAATTCTTACAGTATCAATGAACTAAAAAAGCAAGTTGCAGACTTGAAAAGTCAGTTAACCTCATTAATGAAACAAAGAAAGACAACAGCCGCTAAGAAGGAACAACCCAAGAAACCTGAAACTAAAAAACCTGACCAGGCAAAGACAGAACCAAAACCAACCACACATGACATCCTTACCCCAACTGCAAAGCCAAAGCCATGGTACTGTTTCCGTTGTGGAGAGGATGGTCACATTATTGCCACCTGTGAATCTGAGCCAAACCCTGCCCTAGTAGCTGCAAAGAGAAAAGAGCTGAGAGTGCGACAGCAGTTATGGGAGAGCCAAAACAGTGGTACACATCCTTTAAACTGAAATCAGTTCCTGTCGAGGGACAGACAGGAACTACAACGGGTAAAAACAGTCCCGCTGAAAGCCAATTTAAAGTGACCAACAAAAAAGGAGCTCTGTTAAAGTCGCACACGAAAAATGGCTGTTACAAGCTGCCCAAGGGCTTGATAGGCACAAAGAGCACAGCACAGGTGAAGATAGAGGGAGAAGATGTCAGTTGCTTATTAGATACAGGCTCCCAAGTCACCACTGTTCCCCAGTCGTACCATAAACAGCACCTGTCGACACATGAGATAAAACCACTCTTTGATTTACTAGAAGTGGAGGGGGCCAATGGCCAACCTGTACCCTATCTGGGATACATTGAGATGAATGTTGTTTTTCCCAAAGAATTCCTTGGGGTTGAAGCTGAAGTGCCAACTCTTGCACTGGTCGTTCCAGATGTGCGTGCAGCTTCTCAGCCCGTGGTTCTTATTGGAACCAATACACTTGATGTGTTGTACAGAACCTACCATGACACCATTTCAGAGATGCAGCCACCAACTTCACATGGCTATAAGGCCGTGTTAAAAGTCCTTGAACAGAGGCACCAACAGAGCAGAGATTGTACCCTGGGGCTGGTTACAATGCATGACAAGGGCCCTCAACTTGTCCCAGCAGGTCAGACAGTGGTGTTAGAAGGTGCTGTTGCCATAAAGGGCTTCACAACTGAGAAAGCCGTCATGCTTGAGCACCCTTCCCTGTCATCTCTACCAAGCGGGCTGTTGGTGAAAACCTGCCTCATTGACCTGCCTTCAAAAGCGCCATACAAAGTACCAGTTGTACTTACCAATGAAACTGAACACAATGTCATCATTCCTCAGAAATGTGTCATAGGTGAAGTTAGTGCTTTTCAAAGAGTTCTCTCTCAGGAGCATAGTGTTGTCACACCCAAATCCAGCCCTGATCAAAAGTCTGGTGTGAGCTTCAACTTTGAAGGCTCCCCACTTGACGCTGAGTGGAAAGAGAGAATCATGCAGAAACTCAACAGCATGCCTGAAGTTTTTGCACAGGATGATCTTGATTTTGGGAGGACTGATCAGGTCAAACACCAGATCAAACTCTCAGACGACACGCCTTTTAAGCATAAAGCTCGTCCAATTCATCCTAATGACCTGGAAGCTGTTCGTAAGCACCTCCAAGAACTACAACAAGCTGAAGTGATCCGTGAGTCCTCATCCCCATTCTCTTCACCTATAGTGGTTGTGAGGAAGAGAAATGGAGAGGTTCGTCTCTGTATTGATTACAGGAAGCTAAACCTCCAGACGGTGAAGGATGCTTATGCGCTCCCAAATTTGGAGGAGACATTCTCCACCCTCACTGGATCCCAATGGTTCTCAGTGCTTGACTTGAAGTCTGGGTACTACCAGATTGAGGTTGACGAGTCTGATAAACCCAAAACAGCTTTCGTCTGCCCAGTTGGCTTTTGGGAGTTTAACCGCATGCCTCAGGGCATCACAAATGCCCCGAGTACATTTCAGCGTCTTATGGAAAAGTGTATGGGGGACATGAATCTGAAGGAAGTTCTTGTCTTCCTTGATGACATCATTGTCTTTTCTAAGACGTTGGAAGAACATGAGAACAGATTGATGCGAGTCTTGCACCGCTTGAAAGAATACGGGTTAAAACTCTCCTCTGAAAAATGCAAGTTTTTCCAAACATCAGTACGATATTTGGGGCATGTAGTGTCACGAGATGGAGTAGAGACTGACCCTGAAAAGGTGAAAGCCTTAAAAACATGGCCAGTACCTTGCGACTTGAAAGAACTGAGATCCTTTCTGGGGTTCTCTGGGTACTATAGACGCTTCATTAAAGGCTACTCGAGCATAGTCAAGCCCCTCACTGACCTTACCTCTGGTTACCCTCCCCTGCGAAAGAGTACCAAGCCCCAGGCAAAGGCCCAGCAGTATCACGACCCAAGGAAGCCCTTTGGTGAGCGTTGGACTTGCGAATGTGAACTTGCTTTCAAGACCATCATAGAAAAGCTCACTACCGCTCCAGTCTTGGGTTTTGCTGACCCTAAGCTGCCGTACACTCTCCACACTGATGCCAGCACTACTGGCCTTGGGGCAGCCCTATATCAAGAGCAGGAGGGTCAGATGAGAGTCATTGCATATGCCAGTAGGGGCCTGTCCCGAAGTGAATCGCGTTACCCTGCTCACAAGCTAGAATTTCTAGCCTTAAAGTGGGCTGTAACCGAGAAATTCAGCGATTACTTGTATGGAGGTCAGTTCACTGTCGTAACCGACAGTAATCCCCTGACATACATTCTGTCTACAGCAAAGATGGACGCCTTGAGCTATCGATGGCTGGCAGCTCTCTCTACGTTCACCTTTAAGCTCCAGTACCGAGCTGGAAAACTGAACTCAGATGCGGATGGTCTTTCTAGACGACCGCATGGGGAGCTACTCAATGACGTAGCATCACAGAAAGAACAAGACCGCATACGTCAGTTCACTCAAACACATTTAGCAGGGGTCGAAGCTAATCTTGGTCCAGATGTTGTACATGCCATCTGTGAAAAGCACATGGTTTGCAATACCCTAGACAAAAGCAAGGGTAGTGACAGTACTTTGACTTTGATACAGTCATTAGCACTCTCAGCTAAGGCCTTACCTGAAAGTTTTGTGAACGAAGATCAGTGTGGTGGTCTACCTGTTGTTCCCCACTTGTCTGAAGGGGAAATCAGAGACCAGCAGCGAGCTGACCCCTGTCTAAGGGAAGTTATAATGCAACTTGAAACAGGAGAGAAGCTACCTCCATCAGTCAGGAAAGAGCTCCCTGACATCTATTTGTTACTTAGAGAGCTGAGTCGTCTTGAGCTGCATAATCAGATCCTGTACCGGACACGCCAAGAGGGCGGTCAGGTAACTTACCAACTTGTTCTTCCTGAGCAGTCTCGACATGTTGTCTTGCAGAGCCTTCATAATGACATGGGCCATTTAGGAATTGAGCGTACCCTTGACCTGGTAAGGACCAGATTTTACTGGCCAAGGATGGCTGCTGATGTGGAGAGAAAGGTTAAAACCTGCGATCGATGTGTTCGGAGGAAGGCACCCCCAGAAAAGGCTGCTCTCTTGGTAAACATTAAGTCCACCAGGCCACTGGAACTAGTGTGTATGGACTTCTTGTCCATTGAACCTGACAAGAGTAACACCAAGGATGTGCTTGTACTTACCGATCATTTCACCAAGTATGCCATCGCCGTTCCAACTCCCAATCAGAAGGCCCAAACAGTTGCTAAATGCCTATGGTACAACTTCATAGTTCCTTATGGAATTCCTGAACGCTTGCATAGTGACCAGGGACCTGACTTCGAGTCGCACGTCATCAAGGAACTATGTGCGGTAATGGGCATACACAAAATCCGAACCACGCCGTACCATCCCAGGGGGAACCCTGTAGAACGTTTTAATAGAACTTTGCTGAACATGCTTGGGACACTGGAAGACAGAGACAAGTCTCAATGGCACAAATTTGTTAAACCACTGGTACATGCGTACAACTGTACGAAAAATGATGTAACTGGGTTCACATCCTATGAGCTAATGTTTGGTCGTCAACCAAGGTTGCCTGTCGACCTAGCATTCGGCCTACCACTCAGAAACAGTGACTATAAATCACACTCACAGTATGTGCAGAGCTTGAAGTCACACCTGGAAGAGAGCTACAGAGTAGCAAGTCAAAACGCAAAAAAGACAGCTGACAAAAATAAGGCTAGATTTGACATGCGAGTGACTACTTCTGTTTTGGAAACTGGTGATAGAGTTTTGGTGAGAGCTGTTCGCCTAAGAGGTAAACATAAGCTTGCTGACAAGTGGGAGTCAGACATTCATGTAGTAGTGAGTCAGGCTGGACACCTCCCAGTCTACACAATCCGGCCAGAGAACAAGGATGGTCCTCTGCGAACTGTCCATAGAGACCTTCTGCTCCCATGTGGTTTCCTTCCACCAAATCAAGCAAAGCCTTTATCACCAGAACCTGTTCGAAAGCCAAGAACAAGGCAGTCGAAGGAACCTGAGGATGTGAGTGCGTACTCTGATACAGAGGATGATATTCTATGGTTCCAAGAGCAACCTACCAAGGAAGTTACCAGGTTCACAACTGTGTTTGAAATTCCAGGGACAAGAGGTGACTCGGCCTTTCAGAGGACATCTCAGACATACCCAACCAAAGACACACATTTACCTGCAGATAATCCAGAGAGTGACATACACTTACCTGTAGAAAATCCAGGGAGTGAGATACACTTACCTGTAGATAATACAGACAGTGACGCCAACTTACCTATTGATAGTCCAACGAGTCATGAGAACTTACCTGCTCATGACCAAGATGCAGAGGAGACCTCATCTGATGCTGCTCCAGTGGGTGAAGGAGACCCTACTGTTGATGGTAGAGAGGGTGAAGAGAACTTACTTGACAATCCATCAAACTGTGGAAAGAAAGACCCTGTGAATGTAAGAGAAAAAGAATCTGAACAGGTTCCAGCTGTCATCAGTGACACAGAGCCAAGTAAAACTGCCGAACCCAATGAAGTGGATAGCGTTCGACGTTCAGTGAGAAACAGAGTTAAACCCGAGAGATTACAATATACTCAGCCAGGAAATCCGCTGATATCCATTGTTCAGTCCTTGTTCCAAGGTTTGAGTTTAGCCTTTACTGATGCCCTACAGGAGACCAAGGATCCTGAACTTTGCCTGAGACCATCTTCCCAAGTAGTGTCCACACAGCCACTCCCATGCAACGGGACGTGCATGAATTCAAGGGGGGAAGGTGTAGCCCAGATGGTTAAATAAGCCATTAAGATGGATCAATAAATACTTTATGTTAATAAATAAATATCATTTAATTCAATTCATATCATTTTATTTGAAATTAGTACAATCTTAATAAATAGCACACGTTAGTATGAAGGAGTGTAAAAAGTAAATAAATAAATAAATAAATGTATAAAAGTGATGCGAGCATTTGGTTGACAAGTTGGGCAAACAGCCAATAAATAAAAAGAACTCCTCCATTTCAGCCAATCATAGGCTTAAACCCACCTTCTGGCCGTCCATGGATTAATCACGCTAGCGCAGTGAAAACTGCAGAGAGCGAGATGACCCCTTGGTGAGAGCAAGCAACTTTTCCAACCGTGTGTGGATGAAAAAAAAAAAAGCAGAAAAAAAAATTGGGAACTTCAGAGATCTTGGGAAGGTCCTGGTGTCAGCTTCATATTTAGTGCACAGACAAAAGTGGAATCTATCTTGTCATCAATACCACTTGAGAACTAACGTGGCATTACTTATGAAAGTGTGTGCCATAAACAGGTCACATGGTGTACGGTTATTGTAGAAACAAATGGCTGCTAGTTTCAATAAAAAAAAAAAATTCAATGAAAAGTTGCTGTCTTTAAATAACTGACTTTCTAACATGGGGCAGATCTCTGAAATTTCACACACTGAGTATCAGATGTGACTGGGGAAACTGGTCTTTTCACCACAGACCCCTACCAGAAGAACTTATCTTAAAGTCGTTAGCTGCTTGTGTTTATCACAGTACACTTTTGGTAGCTAATTATCAGTGGTTTGGCAGAGTAATGTAGGTGAGCTGTCACTGATTAGAATTGAAATAAAACTTCAGTTTACATTAGATTTGACTGCTGGGCAAAATGTGGCTGGCTGATAAATATTCAGGGCTGCATGTGAGCATGTGCGCGCAGTTGTTTTCTATCTATTTATATGTTGGTTTGTCTGTTCATCGCTGTTTAAACTATGTGGAAGCCGTGACGCTGTATTTCAGCAGGGCTTTTTCCGCCGCTGAAACATCGTGTGTGTCATTTGCGGGAAAATGATGCATTTTGGATGAGGCAGGTTGGAGGAAATGACACCCGATATGACCTCCATTTTATAGAATGGTCACAGGCATAATGGAAACTCCAGGAGGTAAGGAGGTTGATGGAAACAACCTTGACACATGAATGCGTGCATACACATACTGTATACACACACACACAGAGACACACACACAGGCCTACAAGTGCTCAGAGATCCACACATCCTCTGATACATGCACGTTTGAAGATGTTTATAAACTGGATGATCGCGGGAGATCAGGCTGGGATCAGACTGCGTCGCTGCATAGATCTCCTTCAAAAGTCTGACACATTCCCATGTTCATTCCAACAAGTATTTACACTTAAACATCTGACCAAGTTGTTTGTTAATGCATCAAAAATGAGCCGTATGATTGACAAGATACATGAGTGTTTCCTTATCAGCCACCACTATGGTTAAGGTTTGACTAAACTTGGCAGCTGAACTATTTGGTTATGATAGTGAAATAAATTAATTTCCAATTTAAGAAAGAAAATTATTTAATTGTAAATTCTCTAAGCAGTAACATCTTTAACTATCCAGGGAAATAACCCCACAAAGCATTCAAAATCCTGCTCTACACTCCACACCTGGGTTTTTGTAGCTGGAGCTTTACAGTATAAACAATGAAACTTGTAAAATGCTCAAAGAAGGTCTCTCCTTTCTCTATGACGCTATCTTCTGTTGGTCATAAAGACGTGATAAATGCCAGCAAATAAACCCAGGTGTGGAGTGTAGAG
>JAPZEA010000024.1:1416246-1426320 GCA_029783685.1 Heniochus monoceros | reverse complement strand
TGCTCACACACACACACACACACACACACACACACACACACACACACACACACACACAGCAACGAATAACAAAAGCAGCCCTGTGCACATTTTATTGTGTTTGACTTTTTTTCTACATTTCAAATGCTTTTTTATTGTCTGGTCACACCAAATTAAGGCAATACATATATGATCCACAATTAGTGTTGCACTTGAACTAATACCATCTCAAGCAAAGAGACATAGTGGTGTGACTGGGAGCAGTAACTCAGGAAAGTATAGTATGTGTAAGAGTAATATGACACCACCAGATATAACATATGAGTATTGTCAGCAGAAAAAGCATAACGTAAATACATCTCTCTGCTCTGGAAGAGAGCATACTGGAGACAGCTGTGCTGAACCAGAGCAGAGCACCACGAGCTGCATCCCATTCTGTAATCAAGCCTCCTACAAAGACCCAGCTCTGCCACATCCACCCTGCCAGATCGTAGCCGCTGCACCAGTCAGTCTACGGCTCAAGCCATGTTTGATAGTGCACTGTATATCTAGTTAGCCTGTTGTAGAGCGTTATCTTTAGCCTAATCCTATTTCTCCTCTCCCTGCAGTTCCACCTGCTCTGCTCCGGCCCCTGTGTACAACGCAAATAAAATGAGAATGCGATAATTTGCAAATAATTTTCAACCTTTTTGAGGTGGTCTTGCTGGAATAAGCAGCTTGTGGTGTTCCAAAACCTGTATGTAACTTTCATCATTAATGGTGCCTTCACAGATGTGCAAGGTTACTCAGGCCATGGGCACCACCACATTACCAGATCCATAGATGGCTGGCTTTTGCTTTACACTGTTAACAATCTAGATAGTCCTTTTCCTCTGTAGCCCAGAGGATATGACATCCATGATTTCCAAAAACAAAAGAAATGTGGACTCATCAGACCACAGTACTTCTCCACATTTTGTCAGTCCATCTCAGATGAGCTAAGCTCCAGATGAGCATTTCTGGATGTTGTTGATGTATGGCTCTCACTTTGGTAGAGTCCTAACTTGCATTTGCAGACGCAGCAACAAACTGTGTTTCCCAACGACGGTTTTCAGATATTTTCCTGAGCCCATGTAATAATATTCTTCATACAATCATGTCGGTTTTTAATGCAGTGCCACCCGAGGGATCAAAGATCATGGGCATTTGATGTTGGTTTTTGGCCTTGACGCTTATGTGCAGAAATGTCTCTGGATTCTCTGAATCTTTTTATCATACTATGGATTGTAGATAAATTCCTTGCAACAGTGCACTGAGAAGCATTGTTCTTAAACTGACTATTTGCCCATGCAGTTTTTCACAAAGTGGTGAACCTCACTCCCGACTGAGCCTTTCAAGGATGCCCCTTTAATACCCAATCATGATCCTATCACCTGTTACCAATTAACCTGTTCCAAACAGGTGTTTTTGGAGTATTCCACAACTTTCCCAATCTTTTGTTGCTACTCTCCCAACTTTTTAGAACATGTTGCAGGCATCAAATTCAGCATGAGTGTATATTTCCCCAAAAACAATAAAGCTGATCAGTTTGAACATTAAATATCCCATCTTTGTATTGTATTCAAATGAGTGCAGGCTGAAAAGAAGCTGCTTTTATTTACAGTTTTACACATTGTCACCAATTTTTTTGGAACTACTTTTGAATGTCTATGAAACTAAAATCATGAATGCAGGTTTTTCATGTAATGGAGTATTTTTAAACTGTGGTATTGCTACTTTTACTTGCATGAAAGTTTTAAATGTCCCTTCCCTCGTATATATGCACAGGCACACAAGACACTTTGCAAGTCTGTTGAAAAGTTTTTTGGTTGTGTCTGTAGAATGCCTCAGCTGGCTTTATGAGGAGACGTGGCTCCGTCTGTGTTTGTGGTACCGAGTGCGTTACGGTGCCACCCAGGAGTTGTTACTAAAAGAAGAAAGGCCTTTTGGATATTAACCTACAGACCTTGTCTCCCAAGGGACTGAACAATGAACTGAAAGAGCTTAATGTTGTGTTGGTATTTATTTTGACTTTGGCCTAATATTCAATGTTTAAGGCCAAATGGGTATTTGTCTGGTTAAAATGTCTTCACTTTTATTCTTCAGTTCATCCAAATCTCACAGGGGAAAATTCCCATTAGTATGACAGAATCTGTAAAATTACACCTGCTTGCTTGACTTCATCTACTAATTATCATTGAAATGAAATGTAAATGTGTATGTGTATTTGTTTCTTAGTTTGTTCATTCATTCGTTCATTCCTTTATTTATTCATTCATTCATTTTTCCGCACTAATATAAATGTTGATATGTATTACAGGTTTAGAAATAATAGAGAAAAATAGAAGACCATGAACTTCTCTAATAGAATATATGACTGGATGAAACGTTGTCAGAGAGCTCAGGTGCACCAGGTGGCTGTGTCAGAGCCCATCTAGAGCAGCTGTCAGATTCATAGCTCATCCAAATATCTACAAGGAGGCCCCGGAGAAAAAATCCAATTGGGATCTCAGCTGAGGGGGATCTCATCCTGTTGCTCAGGTGCAGTTTGGTTCCACATTTCTCCTCTCAAGCTCCTCCGCATTCCACGCTGCATAGATCCAAGGATGGCCTCCCTAAATTAAGCACCAAACAGCCTGAAGAGGCCAACATTGTAGAGTTATTAAACCATAAATGTAAAAACAGCTGGAACAGTTACAACCAATTAGCAGGAAATTAAACAGGCAAGATTAAGAGGGACGCAAAAATGAAACAGCAATACAAGCCTGATGGGAACCACATGGAAGAGCTGCTTCATTTATTTCTTAGACCACTTCATGGTAGAGACTTGAACAGCAACTAGTTGAAACACCCAAGTCATGAGTAAATCTTCAGACTTTCATAAAAAAATCTCCACTAACCAGCTTTTTTTCTGGATCTACAGTTCTATACTTAGGTTACATGATGTCAACTGAGCTAAAAAGCTTTTAAGTAGACGCTGAGTTTAGATTTTTGATTTATTTATTTATTTATTTATTTTTGTCCAGCTACTATTTCAGGAGGATAACCCACTCAGTATCAATACCACTATATTTTTATTTCAAGGCACTACTACCTGTACCATCAAAGGTGGGTGAAGAGGCCTTTAAAGAGAGCCTGGGTCTAACAGGAATCTAAATATTTTTAGACTATAAGAAAAATTCTCCAAATGAGAAATAGGAAAGGAAATGCAGATTTGATAAAGCTTCACACTAAGCATGTGCATTACCATGTGAGCTCCCTCTTTCATGCAGGTCCAGTCCATCCTGAAAGGAATGTGCTCTAAATGTTGCTACAGAGGCTTTGCCCATCCCAGCTTTGCTGCAAAGAGACAAACAAGAAAAAAAAGTTCCTGTCTGTGAAAATGTCCCGTGGTGTACAAACATTTCAGACAGCACCATTCATGCTAAGACAACAAAGTCATCACATGAACTGTCTACTAACTGTTCCAGGGCTTTCGGTTGTATCGCATGGTCTTCCTCAGCAGATGGACATTGTCCAATTCTTATGGAATTTTAAATATTCAAATTTCCATTTTTATGAGCAGTTTAAGGACTTCTTTTCCATGTTGCCTTAAAGTTCTTTCTTGAAAAGTTGAGAAAAGCTACAAACTAAAAGATTGAGTTAGTAGCTGTTCTGTGGTTCACGATCATATCACAGGAGCTTCTTAAAGTGTTTCCAAGAAGTAAACTTCTGCCGCCTGTGTTGATTCCTACAGAGAGCTAATATGCATCAGTTAGCAATGGCCCCAGGATAAGCTGAATATAAATGATGCACTCATTGTTAATTAAAATTTAACCAACCCAAAATCTACAGATTGACAACAAGGCGAGAGACTGGAATTGAACTGCATTCATCCATACATGGGCTCAGTTAGGGGTGGGGTGCAGCGTCAGCCCGCTAGCCGTCAGTTCTCCAAAGGACACAACTTTGATCGGCTGTGGCCTTCCCAGATACCTGGCCCTAAATTGGGACACACAACATGTGCCGCACACACAACTAGTGCGCTTCTTTGTGTGTCCAGATGCTGTTTGCTACTCTGTGTTTCCATATGTGGGTGTGCGTTTGAGTGTATGTGTGTTCGGAGTTTGCTTAACTGTTCAACTCAAAACAAGAACCTCTTACAATTAAGAGTGGACTTTCAAGGCAACCTTACGTCCTCACTGTAAATGTTTGTCTAATCTATAATGCTGACCTCAGATGTCACATGTGAGAGAAAGACAGGCTGCGAGCTGTGTAAACAAGCCCATCTCACAAAGGCAGCCGGATTCCTGTAGTACACTTGCAGGAAAATAGCCAACACATACGAAAGGACACTTTTTCATGAAGGCTATTGTATATAGAGGAGGTGTTAATTGTGCAGATAGCTGACTTCGATCTTTGACTGCCAGCTTGGGATGTTTGGCTTTTCTCACCCGCCCGCAATCAGTGTAAAATTGATAGTGGCGCTCTTATAGAATTTCTCAATCAATTTTCAATGAAAAGCAGAGAAATCCAGTAGCCTTGAGAAGTCTGTGTTGGTGTCAGCATCGCATCCATGTGCTTCAAAAGCCAACAAGCTGCAAACATTACACAAGTTTTTTTTTGTTTGTTTGTTTGTTTGTTTTTTTTTGTTTGTGGCAACTTTGCAATTTCACTCTGACAGTGAAGAACAACACAAAACTATTTTAAAGCATTGTTGCACTTAATGCTCAGAGCATGGTAAACAAGACAAATGTTAGTTCGTAATGTCCATCCTGAAGAGAAGTTGCTCACTGCTTGTACACCTTGGGCCGCTATTATCACATGTTTTGTCCTGTTAATACTACCTCTGGCCAAGGCTGTCTCTCTGTGTCAAACTTCCTTATCTGGTCTGTTCCCATTTAAGAAACTGTGGCGATGTACTACCACTCGTAACCCTTCCTGACTTTTACCATTTAGCCACTTTCTGCTAGTACCCCTGCTAGTTACGTTTATTAGCATTCCCAAAAGACAAGACTGCTTCTCCCAGAGGTATCATTATATGTGGTTTTACTGCTAGTTTTATGACCTGACCAATTATACTTGTCTTTCAGTGGTAAACACTGAATAGACCTTCTATGGTCACAGACATTCCATGACCCCTTCCTTTACATTTGTGATACCTCTGTAACTAACTAACTACGTGTATTGTAAAGCTACGTAGACTTCATTTATCAATGTGACGTGTGTAATTTCACAATTCTGTAAGTTTAAAATATCTCACACTCATTGACACACATACATCTACTCAGATGTAGACATTAGAGCTGCTTGTTTTCACATACAGCTTAAATGCACAGTATGTCATTTCTGCCACTTGGGGTCCTTCAGTCAAAACAACGACACAGGATATAGTTCGATGATGCTGTGAGGTCAGGCAGAAATCGCGTTCACGGAAGAGTTAAATGTATGAAAGTTTTACTCATGCTACATTTAATCACGTTTGCCGACTTCCTCCCTCACTCTCTGATTGCATCGCCCGGCGTTTCCCATTTTTCCCTGGAAGTTAACTGGAGGGGATAAAATGAAACAGAATGAAACACACTGTTACCTTGAATAAAATTATGGACATCTCCAGGTTTGAACATTGTTGTACACATTTGGGATGATGTAAGTACACAGCTCAACAAAATATATGATATAGGTGTAGTCATTTAGACATTTAATGTGAAAATGTTACAAATTATACCTTTAAAAGGATAAAAGTGCACTTAAGGAATATCCAAATAAAAAGTCTTTTGATTTGGTTTGCTGCTTCTTAATTGGAATGGACACCAAAACCAGTGTCCTTCTTAGTCTGTAACTGGAAAAATAGATTGAGATACAATGAGTATCTCAGTTTGTACACACTATGTCACTGTTTGCATAATGTATAGTATCTTTGCAAATGTTCAAAACACAAGGTCTACACGACCAGTGATGCAGTTATTTCAATTAATAAGCAGTTTTACCTTAAAAAACTGCAATGTGAAAGAGAAGAAGCAAGTGATACTGTGTAACACTTTACAATATGGCACACAAAATTATGAGTAGTTACTGAGTAATTAAGGAACAAGTGAGGAATGAATTAGGAACAGCCTGGTAATTAATGAAACTTTAATAAGCATTTCCTGAATAACTCCGAATCAAGGACTATCTAGCAGATGATTGTGAGTTAGAAGAGAACAGACTGGGAGATGCAACAGTATTTTAAAGAATCATTATGTTTTAGGGAGTAGATGTCACATCAGGGGATGCCTTTGGATCTGCCAGAGGGGGCTGGAGAATGTGGCTACAGAAGACATTCGAGCTATCTTACAAAAGTTCCTCCTCCCGGGAGCATGAATACACCCGGCAAATGTCCTGGGACTGAGTTATTTCTTTTCTGTAGTATTCACATGCAAATTGGATTTTGGTGCAAGGCTACAACAAATGCCATACATTCAGCTCAATCAGCAGCATTCATCATCGGGTCATCTTGTATGAAAAGATGATAACTTGGCCTAATGGTGGAGAAAAGTGAGAAGGTTTTGCCACGGCCAAAGTAGACACAGTTCCTCTGGGGGAAAAGAACGCGCTTATTAAATTTCACTACAGTCTGCCTTTATTTTAGTCTTTCTTGTGTACAAGTGAACATGCTGACCAGATGGATGGTGTGCTGATGGTGAGACTTGATAGAATGAATGGAGTTGATGTGAATTTGACTTGAATTCTGCCAACTACCATGATGGCAGTAAGTGATAAACTCAAATCAAAGCTTGGAAGCACCCCTCCAGAAACCCATGGGTGACATCTGAGACAGGAGTCAAGGGAGACAGGATAGCAACATAATGCAGCTAATTTGGAAACTGTATGCTTACTGTGTATTATACCTTTAGTCGAGGTGCAGTATCAGTCTGGTATATCTACTGTACCATATGTCACAATCATGACTTTCCACAATTGGGACCAAAGCAACAGAGATTTCCAGGAGAACTGTTTGGTTATACTCACTGCTGACAGCCTGAGCTACATACATATGGGAGGGGTTGGAAAATGGAGGGGAAGGTGTGTACTGTGACTCAAGCAGTCGAATACACCCCAGCATATCGGTAAACACCGTTAATCACAGGTTAGCAGATGGGAACGTTAATTGCAGAGGAGGAAATAACAAGACCCAGAGGATGCTTCTATTTATTGACACCCCTACTGTTACTGATAAGAGCTGGACGGGTGGTTTGTGTGTTGTGACTATGCGTTCACACTCAAAAGTGAGGAGTGTCTGGAGAAAAGAGGTGATTTAATGTTGAATATGAGCTTACCAGCACTTTGCTTTGTTGTTTACATGTCTCCCACCCCCACCTCTCTCTCTCTGTCAACAAGACGCACACAGCCAAAGCTAAAAGCTAACTGTAATTCAAAAATATTACTTTATCAGTCTCAGATGATATCTGATCATGATAAATTATTCAAGGTGATGCATGTTAGCTAAAGAATTTCCGAACTGATTTTAGAGGCAAAGTCTTTTTTCTTACATTCAGCCCCACCACTTGTTTCTGCTTTTCCCACAGTACCAATATGCATTGTAAACAATGTCATTAAAGCTGTGGTAGGGAGTTTATTTTAGCCATCTTTGGGCAAAAAAATCCATAATAACCTTTCATCATAGTGTATTTTATTTGGTCTGAGAAAAAACTAGACTTCTGCACCTCCTCTTGGCTGTTTCCAGGCTTCAGAAAATGTAGCCCATGACGGGACACTTTGGCCAATCACAGGTCATTTAAGAGAGAGGGCATTTCTATTGCCTGTTCTACAAGTGCAAATGTGAGTGCACACCACTTAAGAGGGTGAAAGTTTCGTCTCTCATAGCCAGACCTATCGCCACAGTTTCAGTGCTGTGCCAACTCTGGAGAAAGAGAAAGTAAAATCCTGTTTCGATGGCGGAAAATTCTGCAGAAAACCCTGCAAATTGTGATAAATTTGCCTGCAATGTAGGACAAAACAGGGAATGTATGTAAACACATGGAGCTTCAGGCTCATTATGTTAGTAGCTACGGCGCTCACATCGACAAGTGGCGAAGAGGCATGATGCCACAGTGGGGAATAGTCTCTCATCCACTGTTAGGCAGTGTCACAGCTGCCTCTGAAGGCTGGGGCCGCGAAGCCCTGTAGGGGCGTCTTTAGGAAGACGAGTCACGGCGAGAGGGACGGGGTCTTGGCGAGGTTCACACAGTGGAGGGTGGGCCCCACCAGGCATGAAGCTTGGCAGGGCAACCGACTCTTCTGCTGCCATTCAAACTTGTGGGTTTTGTGGGCGGGGACAGGTAAGATGATCATCTGTGTTGGGACATGCATCAAATGAATGAATGTTTAGTTTCCACTATATTGTGCTCCTTGCACTCCTCGCTGCACGCCACCACATATACAACGTTGCTCTTGAGACGTTTGGGAATGCAGTCCTTTGGATGGACCAAACACTGTCATAGCGTGTTATGTTCCTTCTCTCTGGCCTCAGAATATGTGGATAAAGTCTTAGACCGATGTTGGAAGCTTACAATGCCGTGTTAAAAACTACATCTCGGTGCTTTATGGGTGAACCAGCTTGCTCCACCTCACAAGGGGGAGGAGGGGCACTACCATGAGCTGCTCCTCTGGCAAGCACACTTCAGTGACGTTTCAGTAGTCATGCGACTTTTACATCTCAGATCATGTGCTGTGTCCTATCATTTCTGGAAGTTTGGCCTCTGTGACACAGTGGCCTTCATATAATTTACTTTAGTACTTCTTACTATGATGTATGATATATACTCATAATTTACTTCATGTAACGTTATTGCATTTGTTCCATGATTACAATGTAGTTTCACAATGTCAAGCACGCTAATGTTTTGCTGTCTATTTAAATACTGCTTTATCTCCACTTTCACTGGCAGCAAACATGACAAAATGGTCCGTCTATTATAAACAGTGATCAAATTAAACGGACTGAACAAAATATCTGTTTTTCTTTCGCTCAGGGGTGTTGGTATTACCCCCATACAAACAACCTGCACATGGCTCCCACAGCATCTAAATCAATCAGCATGGCTCTATGCATCTCATAGCTGCCTAATTGATGCACTAATCCAGTCACTAAGTACTGCAGCGCTGTAGAGTCTGCCCAAAGCAAACACCACACACAAGTCATCAATGAGCTGCTTCTCAAACAAGAGAGTGGAGCAGAACTGACAGAACATCCATGAACTATAGATCAAGGCAGAGAAGTGGACACTCCTGAGCTGAGGACTTTTGGCTTTAAACAGCACTGCTTTCTAATCTAATGATGAGAAAAGACATGAGGCTGCAACACATTTTTATTGTTTCTCTGGCTAAATTATTTTACAAGTGTGATTGTGAGATTTTTTGGGGATCAGTATATTGATTCTTGTCAGTAGGAAATGGGAAGAAAGCTGCAAAAGGACATTTGGGTCTATGCTGAAATGACTGATGGTTCAGTAACTAATTGCCTACATACCAATAGCAAGTTGTCTAGTTAGGAATATAGGAGTATTTTGTCAACAATATATAACATGATATCAATAAAACTTTCTCTTTACCAACCACCTGGATAACACAAAGCCTACAACACAAAGTCAAAATTGGCAATTACTTTAATATGACATGATCTGTTCCACAACCCACCGCTTGCTTAAAGTAGGTTAGTATAAATGTTAGGAATTATTTACAACCGCTAATCAGCTCAGGCCTGATAAAGGGAACCATGAGTGCACTCTCCTGTCCCTCTCTGTGAGCAATCTAATGACAGAAATAATTGTAATCATCCTTGAGTGTCCTGGATTCTTATTACTGTTACGAACAGTTAAAATGTAATGTCCCTTATAAATCATATCTCATCTCAGTGTCAGGGTGACCTGGTAATTAAGGAGATGGTTCTTCAGCCTGGAGGATCAGGTTCAGGTCCCCTCTGACAGCAACCTGCTGAAGAGTCTTTGTGCAAATAATGTCAGGTGCTGACATTACAGCCTGATCCCCAAATGAGATGACCGTGTCTGCTTTGACGATGAATAAAATACTGTATTAATGAGATATATAACAAACAGA
>JAPZEA010000024.1:1082752-1093540 GCA_029783685.1 Heniochus monoceros | reverse complement strand
CAATTAACTCCCTCAGATCTTCAGGCCAGCCTGATTCCCAGCAAACAGGATGCGCCGGGAGAGCGCGCTGCTTTCAGGAAGTAATCAGCCCTCTGCAGATGGCTCTTTGTGTCTCGACCTCCTTGATTATTGTGAGACATGACTCACATTAACTGGCCAATAAAACGCCCCTAAAGCTCTGGGAAACAACACTTTCTAACCAAATAAAACTCCATACCAAACACGCCTCACAGCATCGGCGCAGGGAGTCCCATTATTCTGATAAGAATATTGGAAAAGAACGGGAGGGGCTCCATTTGCAGGTGACATGTTGATCTCTGAATTAGAGTTGTTAGGATGAGACTAATACAGATTGTAACACATTTAAATTAAACAGAGAAGTGTGAGATTGCTGAAGCAGTTTGGTTTACCTGTCCTGCTGTACCACTGTTGTCAGAGTGAAAACTTGCCAGCGGCAGTGGAGTCGTTCCTGCGTGCCTCAGGTCCCACGTTGCCAGGGTTAGGGTTAGGGTTTTTGACCCAGACACAATGTGTGTTAACAGATACGCTCCCATCCTGTTCAGTGTTTACACTTTGTGGGAAGGATGCCATGCCGCTGTAGCTGTGTTGGCACATGTGGCTAGTTTCTGGTTAGCAGAGACACCAGTGCACATTCTGGTGCAGCACAACTGGAAAAACTGTGAAAGAAGCGGGAGCTGGATTAACGTCTTCTTAGAAAATGAAAACAGTGTCAGTATGCAGACCAGCCCAAATGTTTCTAAACAGAATGCCATATGTTTCAATATGCAGATGATGTTCAATTCACGTTAAAGCAGACTGCACACACCTGTCCTGGAATACCTGGGGCCAGGTTAGCAGTGTTTCAGTTAGTTTGTAGTCCTTTCATTAAACATACATGTATTTAGGAATACAGGAACATAGAATCATTATATAAGCACGTCTAGTTTTCCATTATACTCAGTACAGTAAATGGGTGGGAGCGTTTCAAGCTTGACAACATTAAATACTCCACCAGGAGCTGAACTAGGGTTTTTAAAATCTCAAAGCCCTTCACGTCCTACTTAAAATAAAACTCTCTAACAGATAGTGTGGCGTCGTTCACAAACATTTCTTCAAAATAACAAATCTTTTGGGTGAATGAACTGAGCTGAATCGCTTCCCGAAATGATCCCTTCATTAGACAGTTGAACTCTCAGTCAGTTGCGAGTGACACTCACTGAACAGAGTGTGTGTGTGTGTGTGTGTGTGTGTGTGTGTGTGTGTGCCACTGCTAATCTGTATATAATAAACAATGTAAATATAAACAATATGGAATATTTATATGTACAGTATTCATTATATCAGTTAGTTACTTAGCTGTGGTCTACAGCTTGAGCCCTGTTTTTTTTTTAGCCTATATTTATTTCCATTTTGGCAAACTGGCACCATTGAAATCATGCAGAATTGGCTATTAGCAGTTCCTGTTTACAACATATTTATGGATGTACAGACAACTATCACTGGATCACTGTGAGACTGAGCAAAGCCTCAAAACATGCTGATTCTCAGGCAAATTCTGGAGTTATGAGGGGTCTTTTTCTCTAATTTGTATGTGGACATCTTGTGGACATCAGAGATAATGACATCCTCGTATGGTGTAAATCACACTCAGTGTAAAAATATGCGTATGGTGTGTTCAGATTTGACTGAGGAGTATGACTTTTGATACAAATTGTGTTTCTGAAGAGTTAAGGGTTTAACAGAAACCTCTGCAGGAGACTGACAGCGCCTGTTTTCCACATTTATCAGTTTTCATGGTTTTATTTTCACTATGCAGAAATGTAAGATTATAATGTTAATTTGTGGCATTTTCTGCTTATCCTGGTTCACACTGTTGATCACTTCAACCTGTGAGGAGGTTTGATAATATTCTAACAGGCAACAAGGGTGCAGCGGATTAGCTCATCTCATTTTCAGAATACAAGGCAGCAGCGAACGAGTTGGTGAACGAATCTTTTGAACAAATCTTGTTAATGAACTGATTCTAGTGATTCAGCACACTGACAAGAACTGCTTTGCCCCCATCACTGGTAACAGAACATTTAGCAGCGTTTCCCTGAAGCCCCTCTCACACTCTCCCCCCCTCAGTGTATCAGACAGGTTATTTGATTACCTGTGCACTGGTTATGTTCAGTCTATGGCAGTTATCGTGTGGTTTATTGTGATCTGTGTTGTCGTGAGCACACTCCCATTTTAGAAATAAACAGATTTAAAAATAAAATACTGTTCTCTTAATCATCCATCGCGAGGCTGGACGGCTGCGTGTTGGTGTGGCTGTAAACTGCTCGTGATGGCTGAGAAACGTGTTTACTGAGTGTGCTGTTTAGTCTGTGTGTGGCTCGCTGTGTTTGGAGTGCCATGCACCCTGACTGATGTGTTGCTGCGCTGTGCTTGTTGTGGGTGTGTTGGCAGAGCTGTGCAGGATGACTAAGATGAAAAACACTTGCGGATGCTCTGGAAAACACATCAGCGCAGAGGTGAAGTGTAGCAACCTCGCATTGCAACACGCCATATTACTGAGGGATTCATTTGTAATTTTAATGGTTGAAAGCGTTTGGACGGCGGTGCAGTTCAGCTGATGTGACCTTTGGGCTGTGTGTGTGAATTTAATCCATGTGTTCATCCACGGATACATTCAGACCATAAGGAGAGAAAACTGACAAGAACTTCCATTTTAAGTTAAAGTAGTATATTATAATATACCACACTCGATCATGTCATAGCCTTTCTTGTTAAAAGTTCTCTATGCACTGAGAGGATCTACTTCCAATCAGGCCTTGATTTTAGCATCATATATGATACGTGATTTGATGCAATATTACAGATGGAAGTACCCAGGATACAAAGCAGGTAAAATTCACTCCAGCTGGCCCAGCTACAAGAATAAAGTGTAGCTTTCATATGAATGCATCAGTGATAACAATCCAATAGTTTAATATATATGGTAATATAACAATTTAAAAGAGACCATTCTGAGTACTTTTACTTATTACATTTTCAGTACATTTTACACGTAATTAGTATTATCATTATTATTATTATTTATTCATTTTATACTTAAAGAGTAACTGAGTAACTGCGTTGTACTGAGATGAATGGAATCCAAAGGCTAAACATTACAGCACACTGTAAAAAATGGTTGATTTGTAGTGAGTAGACAAAAGTTTATGTTACCAGTTATAATGTCATTGATTTGAAGCCAGTGGAATAGTAATACACTAATATATAGAATCTAGGCTCCATAAGGAGGATGATACACAAGTACTGCTGTCTAAAACATGGGCAAACACAAGCGCACATTATTTCTAGAAAATAAAAATGAAGTTCACATGACTCAGTTATTTAAAATGAAATAAATGAATCTTTTTGTTCGGCGCTTTGTTAATTCAAATACCAAACCAAAAGGAACATCAATTAAACTGCCCACCCCTACATTTCTGATAGTATCCAGGTAGTTTAATTTCAGAATTCAATATATTTTTGTCGCACTTACTAATTTGCTCAGCTGTGTGTGTGTGTGTGTGTGTGTGTGTGTGTGTGTTTGTGTGTGTGTGTGTGTGTGTGTGTGTGTGTGTGTGTGTTAAATCTTATCTGGAATCTGAGTGGAGTTCCAGTCGGCTCCTTGTCTCCTCCACATGCAGCGGCAGCGGTGGCCGGTTAGCTTCCCGCTCACTGAAACTCCTCACAGTCATCGTCTCAGAGGTCGACCCATGAAAACACAAAACTGCACACTGAACAGTTTGACCTAAGTTAAAGGTGCAGTTTATAAATACAGCCACCTGTCAAAGGCCACTCCAAACAAATATGGGACAGCATCCCCAGAGTAACCACTAACTGCTGCTCACTATGCTCTTTGGCAGTAGCTACTAGCTGCTGTTAGCCGTGCAGCTCCTTGTCTTATCAGCTGACTTGAGTTCACATCTACCTTGGGCTGTCGACGAAGAATCCAAATTTGACTTTATATTTTAATTGTAAAAAAAAATCCATACATCCGACTGTGACAATTAAGAATAAAAAAAAAGCAGGACTGCTGCAGCACCTGCACTGAAGACAGACAGTAGTCACAAAACCAGCGTTTCTGTTGTGCAGTAATTACTGGGCTTTTTTTTGTCAGATATTTATTAAAACAATCTCTGCCTGTTAGTGGAAACAACTAATGTCTCCATTAGTCACTTGGACACAAACATGAGAAAATAGGGTCCACAATCAGATCATGACCGGAATTCCTCCCATTCGTCCGGGACACTGAAATTCTTTCATCAATTGAGAATGAAATGTAGGTGAAGCTGAAATGAGCGAATAATTCAATAACATGGTTTAGGACATTTTTTGTGACCATGATCCTATAAAAGACGTTTATGTTGAAATAATAGGAAGTAGTATGTCTCTCCTTGTATTGGATTTGCCTCTCATGGACATAATGTGCAAAAATAGATATTCCAATAGTTCAAACCTATGCTTTCTTCATCCATCAATCCATCCATCTTCCACCACTTATCCGGGGCCAGGTCGCGGGGACAGCAGTCTAAGCAGGGATGCCCAGACTTCCCTCTCCCCAGACACTTCCTCCAGCTCTTCCACGGGGATCCCAAGGCGTTCCCAGGCCAGCCGAGCGACATAGTCCCTCCAGCGTGCCCTGGGTCTTCCTCGGGGCCTCTTCCCAGTGGGGCGTGCCTGGAACACCTTCCCAGGAAGGCGTCCAGGAGGCATCCGATATAGATGCCACCTCAGCTGGCTCGGAATATTTGAATTCATTCATTTTTGGCTAATTTTGAAGCCCGACATCTAACTCTGAGAACCAACCACGGTTGGTTGTAACAGTGGAAAAACAAGACGGTTGTGGTGAATTTTATTTTGTTTCTGCTGAGTTTGAATGAAGTGTGTTTTACCATGAGTCAATCACACAGTTAAGCTTGTCTTTGTTCAGTAATAGACAGAAACTTGAATTCAGATGGTGTACAATTGTATTATTCTGTTAAAAAGGAAAATGTGTGTAAGAATATTTCCTTTCTTGACATTTTGTGAGTCTATTTTGTTTATTACATTAAAAAAAGCTAAGAGAGCTTGTTAAACATAGCAAACTCACTGCTCTCATACATGTTCCATCTGATACTACAAGGCATTATAATATCAAACTACTGCCTCTTGAGGTACAAAGTGGTATTACAAGACAGGACCAGCCACAGCTAGCTGGTTAGCATGCTAACTTCAGTAGATATCTCTGCAACACACGATTGTTATGCATAAAATCTGTAACGTTTTAAGTTTTTTTTTTTATCATAGACATCATTGACATACTGTGCATTACTATAAAATAAAATTTCACAAAGCAATACTTCCTGCTAATGTTTCACATCTCAATCACTCAAAGTCACATATCACAAAATTTCCCCAAAACACATCTGACACTGGTCCTCCTTAATCTTGTGGTAAACAAGAGTATCCTGACAACAACTGTAACGTTAACACTGAACTCCAGCAGCTATTAACAACTTTAACTCATCACTGTTTGAGCTAGCTTGTATATACGCCGAACTCATTTTCTTCTCCGTTCTCTCTCCCTTCAATTTTTATCCTCCCCTCTTAAGACTACTTGCGTTGTGTCATCTTGGATTCCCAAGATGACACAGGATCACTCTGGCCATCAGGTTAATGACTACAGACTCTTCTTGCAGGCGCTTGGCACCCTCTTTTGGCCAGATTATTCATTCATTCATCTTCTATACCCGCTTATTCCGTAAGGGTCGCGGGGGGGCTGGAGCCTATCCCAGCTGACAGTGGGCGAGAGGCGGGGTACACCCTGGACAAGTCGCCAGCTTCCCAGCATTATTTAATGCATAAATAGCAAATTAGCTAGTATGCTACTCAAAAAAAAAAAAGAATAAAACATAAATTGACCTTCATGTCTGCTCCAGGGTTCATGGCAGAAAACCGTGTTTTGATTTAAGATATGTGTACCATACAAAATTTACTGCTGACCTGAACTGCAGGCAAGGGTCCCACAACAAAAACCGTGTGGAAGAGATGAGAGATGAAAGAAGCAAAACATTTTCTAATTTGTACAAGACCTACGTAGAGAATTGGGCCAGAAAATAACAAGATATGGATAATTGAACATATTCCACACCCATTGTTTTAATCTAATAATAGGTCACGCCAGGAATATCTCTCAGCAATAAATTCACATTACTGGACTCTGACAGCACTGAGAAGAAGCACTGGGGCGGAACAGGCTCATCCATGGCTGTTAGGTCAAGCACGAACCACTGCTTTGTTATTTCAGTGAGGTGCCATTTTCAATTGACTGGACAAATTGGTCAGCCACTTTTTCATGAAGCAGCAACGTTGGGTAGGCAACGTTGGAGTATTGGACCGACAGCACAGTGAGGGCACAGTTTTTCTTTACTATGCTAATTTTACAAGTAGTCATACTAGACTTCGAATTCAGTTATTTTCAGTAAAAGTATGCATCACCATTTGTGTATTTTACTATTATCTCACAGCGTATTGATCATCTTGTTCCCGACAAATTGCCGACTGACTTGCAGACTGCATCATACTTCAGATTTGATTAATAATTAGGCAGAATTAATTGATGCGTCTGAGATTAAGAATTGCAATTAAGAACTTAATTCTAGTTAATTTGGGTATTATTATTATTTGGGTGATATGATCTATTGATAATGCGAAAACAAGTGGCCAGCCTAATGAGGACAGCCCAAAGAGGACAGCCCTGTTGTAAAATAGTAATATACATTACAATACATTTAGATAATAGC
The DNA here is from genome assembly GCA_029783685.1 of Heniochus monoceros. Classification (NCBI taxonomy): domain Eukaryota; kingdom Metazoa; phylum Chordata; class Actinopteri; order Chaetodontiformes; family Chaetodontidae; genus Heniochus; species Heniochus monoceros. The sequence continues at coordinate 1,086,722 of JAPZEA010000024.1, read as the reverse complement.
ATCAACTTAATTTAAGGTATTTGTATTTTATTTTATTTATATATATTTGTATTCGGAGTTATAATTGCATTCTTTAAATGAATAGGGCACTTTAGATGGCCACACACTTTGTTTAGAAGCCTGTACTGATAATAAATATCATATATTTGAAAGCACTTATTTACACATAGGTTAAAAGATTATACTGCTGGAGAGTTTCATTGATAAATGTTGTGTCATTTCTGTTCCCAGGGGCAGTTTCAGAAGTTGGGTGGTGTCATAAGAGACAGCGAGGCGGTAACAGACATCAGGCCTGGCCCTGTTGTTACGGTGTCAACCTCTGCCGGGGTTTATCGAGCCAAGAGTGTGGTGATCACCGCTGGACCCTGGACTAATAAAGTGCTGGCCCACACTGGCTTACAGTTGCCACTAGAGGTATTCAAAATCTTGGTGTCCCACGTGTAGTAATGTTAATATAGCTGTGTATATATGCAACATTGTACTTAAAATGTTCTCAAGGATGAATTTAGTGTAATATTAGGAGTCAAGAGCTTAACATTCACGTAAATGACATAGAAGGTTTGGGTTCATCATGAACACTTCAGTAAGCACTACACCCTGTGATCATTTTGTGAAATGCTGAATGGATGTCCACAGTATGATCTGTGCTGTGTGAACAGATTGGATTTGTGAGCCCTAAATTGTGGCTGTTCAACTGGATACATGTTTTTCTCCATAATGCAACTTAAATTGTTATTATCACAAGCTAAATATCGTCACATCGTCACAAGTCTCATACTTGTCCTAGCATGTTAAGAAGGTAAAAAGTTTCAAGATCACTGGTTCTTTTTCTCACAGCAAAACAGTTTTTATGCTTCCCTTTTTGCAAATGCAGTCCCATTCATCAGAGTTTCATTCAGAGACAGAAATATGCACCTGCATTCTTTTCGGCAAATTCGTAAACTGACGATTCTATTCTGTTTTAGGAGTGTCATTCATGGTGAAACTGAGCACATTCGCACAAGCCCAATTTCCTCTCCCACAGTTAGCCAAGACAAGGTGTAGACACACCTTCAATCTATCCGTGTGCACAGCAAACTGTCCGCCAGTCTTTGGAGCTCTCAGCTTAATGAATGGCAGAGAATAGGTGACAAAGTTCCCCAACAAGCCAAAGCACTCATTATTATGCTCAACCGTTATGCAAGGCTATGGTTATTTATAGCACCCATTCCATAATTCATCACATGTACTTTAAAATCCTCATTGACAGTAATATCTGATGTCATTTTGTTTATAGTGCTTGTATTTAAAGAGACTTTACTAAGTGCTCCACAATATATGAGGAAATGAAAACTGTATAAACACAGGTGAAATAGAATGCTGCCTCCAATATACAACAATCATTACATCAAATTACAGATTCCTGTATAACTGCTTTCAACCCTAAATGAGTATCATTTTATAACTAGATTCTATCACTCATATGTATTTCATTTCCACATCACTTTATCACATTTCAGCTCTTTGGATCTGTTTTTACAAATACCAGTTGAAGTGTGGGGAAGCACTTGTTTCCCCACTCTTAAATTGCATTGGGTTTTTTTTCTCAGTGCATTGTTTACAAATCAGACTCCAGATACACAGCATAATCAGCCTCACATTTCACGACTGTCTTGTAACTTCAAAATGTTCACCTCTAATCCAGTGCCACGCTCTTTCCACCACTGGGATCTTGGCCTGCCTACCCTTTAAATGCCAACCTGAAGATGCCAAGGAAACAAAGGCATTACTCCTCCATATTTAAACAGCTTAGATGCCTGAGTCAGCAAGGCACGCTGGCTGAAAAGAGAAGGTGATGGGAAAAGAAGCAGACGGCTGGAGAAGTAAAGTGGAGAATTGGAGTTGATATTGGAATTGTATTATTCAGGTTAGCTGCAGGCTGGGGGGCCTGAGAACACCACGCCTGAGTGAACTGGTAGAAAAGCACAGGCTCTGAGCCCGTTGACTCGCCAGAGCACTTCTGTCTGAATTTTTATGGTCCCTTGGAATGAGTGCACGGCCCGTTAGTTCATTACACTGAAAGCTCCTGAACAATGTGTCGTTATTATTGCCGCTCTGAGATGGACGCCATTTGTACAATCATGTGTACATTTCATTAAATCCTAATTCTCACTTCACCTCTGCAGCTTTTGTTACAGTTCTGTTAGACGATGAGAGGGATGGATAGCGTGGTGTTATGTATGTTTGTATTTTGAGGTTTAACCAGTACGGGGTTGTATTGCTTAAAGTGTAGTATTGATCAGTTGTACAATAAATATATAATTAATGAAACTTAATCATATCTGAGGTAACCCACACTCAGCAACTACTACCAAGACTGCCGTGACATTTTGCATGAATATTCAAATACCAGAGAGGACAGTTCCTGGGGCTTTGAGTGACTCCCTGTTCGCACACCACCATCAGGGCAAAATTTCACTTGAACAACATTCTTGCCAGTGACAAGGCATGTGGAAATCTTCTGATCACATTTCCACCAAATTTGATATGGATATTTATGGCCCCTAATGGTTTGCGGTGTCCTTGTCACCTTTCCTCTTGCGCCATCTGTTTGAACATGAAAATCTCAAAAATGAACAAAAGCAAACTGGCATGAAATTTACTGAGCACAGCTCGTCACTGCTGCTCAGAGGGTGAACTCTTTGTATTTTGGACAATGCAGGAGCTTTTCTCTTGCACCACAATCAGGCCAATTTGTCAAGTGTGCACACAGGCCATCTCTAATCAAACAGGCAAAACTGCCAGTTTTCAAATAGCAGATAAATTGCTGATGTTATTAATCCCATCGCCTTTCGCAATGCCACCCTCAGGACAAATTTGACATTCTCAGTATAACTGGTATGACTCTGGCAAAAGTGAAGCTAGTAAAATAGTAGTAAAAATAGTAAAAAAGAAATGTGTGCTGCTTTTACATCTCCTTATTGGCACAGCAGGTTGTTTTTATTCCAATCTGGGTAGAAACTTGTAATGTGATTTTGCACGTCAGTTGAATTATTGAATATATCTTGAAATAATTTATCTTTGCATGACACAGCATTCCTTCACTATGGATCCTATTCGACTCGAAATGTGTGCATGGTTGAAAGGAAAATCAAAACAGACAGCCTAGTCTCAGTCAGGAAAAGTTGATTTAATAAAAAATAAAGCATTTGTTGTTGTTCAAATGCTTAAAAAGTGGGCATGTGAATTATGTCTGACAAATCAAGTGAAGGCAGCATTGCATTACTAGCACTGCAGAACCTCATTGGGATGGGGTTTGGGTGGATGGATGGGTTCAACACAGCATGTTCACATCCTGTTTTCCAGTCCACGTGTCGAAGTGCAAGATGCTGAACCCCAAATTCAGTGTGCAAGAGTGAGAGTGTGTGTGTGAATGAGTGAATGTGACATGCACTTTGCACTTTGAGTGGTCAAAGAAGATTAGAAATGCTCTGTATAGATGCAGTCCATTCTACCCTCTCAGCCCTCTTGGGTGCCCTTCCAGTGGAGAAAACACAATGCAGAGCCATATAGGCTGCCGTACATACTAGAAAATTAGTCAGCCTCTACGTGCACACATTCACCTGAGAGCTTTTATTACAGAGGTGTAACAGTTACCCTTCAAATCTGAGTCACATAGTAAAAAAGTTTTAATCTTAACCAGGGTTGGAACTGTTTTACCATAAATACATTACTTTCTGCTCGTTGCACCCAGCATCCCAGTCAACATCCATATTTGAAGCATTGTAGTCCGCCACAAGCTCATTGGTTCTGCTGATGTTGAGCGCCAGGTGATTGTTGTTGCACCATGTGATGAAGCTCTCTATCAGTCCTCTGTACTCCTCTAGAGCAGTGGTTCTCAAACTTTTTACAGTGTGTACCACCTGAGAAAATATCGAGCTCTCCAAGTACCACTACTATGACCAACCTGAACATACAGTAGTAAAGGCTT
>JAPZEA010000024.1:601309-615946 GCA_029783685.1 Heniochus monoceros | reverse complement strand
TATTTGGTGGATTATCATGAAAGTTTATACAGACATTCATGGTCCCCAGAGGATGAATCCTAATCACTTTGGCGCTCCCCAGACTTTTCCTCAAGCGCCAAAATCAGGTTTTACATTTGTGCTTTTGAGTGACATGTCTTGACAACCATTGGATGGATTGTCATTGAATTTGATGCTGACATTCATGTTGGCCTCAGTATGAGCTGTAATAACTTTGGTGACCCCTTCACTTTTCATTTACTGCATCGGACCAAAATTTGAATTTGTTCAATACTTTTGGTTTATGACCAAATACCAGCAGGACTAATCACATTTTCATCAGCCTCTGCTGTACTTTGTAGTTAGCACCAATTAGCAAAGGTACAGTCAACACGCTAAACTAAGATCAAGGACATGATAAACATTATACCTGCTAAATATCAGCATGATAACATTGTTTTTGTAACTATGTTAGCATGCTGATGACAGCATTTAGCTTAGTTGACCATATTTTCAAACCCTTAAACCGCGAACCTTAAGTGTACCGCACGTTCATGCATGCCACATGTATGTGCTTATGCACCATCGACATTTTCATCTGGATGGGGGACAGTTATTTCAGCATTTAGCACACCAACCGATTCATGGACGCCATGCATGCTGCATTTTCATTGCTGGAGCGCTCTAGAAAAGACTCACTTTCTTTGCAGCATGACAGCTAACTGTTAGCGTACTGACAGCTTCTATCAGAAAGAGCCACAAGCATATAGCCTCTGACCTTGCCTGTGACTAATTGGTTAGCTACAGCCTTGACAATGACACATTGATTCATTGACACACATACAGACAAATTAGTGTTGAATTCAGACGTGTGGTACATTGTCCATGTTTTTTTACTGGGTTATAATGAGCGTGACAGAGAATGATAAATGTTTATGTAATTGCTGAACACGGGCAAGTGTTTTATAGATCTTTGTCAGGACTTTGAACACCCAGTTTGAATCTGGGATAATCTAGAAGACTCTAAGGTGCTTCCTGGCTCCTTACTAGTTCCGATTCTGCCAGCATACGGGACAGCATAGGTTGATACTACCCAATATCCACCTAAAATAATCTAATCACGCAGCTAAACAGAGTGGGTTGTTGCTTAACTTAAAATAGAGGAAGTGGTTAGCAACATGGCACGATTAATGTGACAAGTTTGTCTGACTAATATCATAAAGGCTGTTTATTGTCCCAGACTTTGAAGCTGATAGTGCTCCTGTACTGTTTCTCTTCAGTGATTGGTCTGTTTTCTGCCGGTGAAGAGATGTAGCATTCAGGGAACTCAGACGCCGGTACTGTTTCTCTCTCTGTGATTTCTGTGGTTGCCATGGCCACACAACAAACCTTGAGAGGAAGTTGAAAAAGTTCAACCATTTTAAACCCTGAATACAGCAGCACAGAGCTGTGCGTGTTCATGAGAGTGGCAGCCGCCCTTCCTCTGCTTGCTTCTGCGCTGCCATTGGCCTTGACAGATCGTCTGTCACCGTGTTTATGTTGAAAAAAAATGGAGGGGGTGGTGGCAACTGCTTACTGTCTGAAAGCACCTTAAGTTACATTTCCATGACAAAACCAGGTAATGTTCAAATAGCTATGGTAAGTAGGACAACTCCAAGGACTGTCATTTACACTTGGCCTCAAGTGACTCCAGTGACTGCCGTTACAACAGCCAGGAGCACTAACGAACCAGGTGGTATCAATGACCTTGATAACGATCCCACAGAGATTACATACCTGGGGCTCCTGACCAATCAGAGTGAAGAAAAGAGAGGCAAAACATTTCAAGTTTCTACAGCCAAGTCCAGTTCCCCTTGATTGAACCCTCCTTGGATAGATGTTACTCAGATAACATGAATTCCAAATGACTTCCAGCGGAAAATGAGAAGATGAGAAGTTTCCCTAATCTATAATTTAAGTATGTGCATGCACCATAGTCACAAGGTGATGTTTTACTTGTCTCTCGGGATACCTGATGCTCAAATTATATTCAGGTTTTCAGAGTCCAGTTTTGTGCAAAAAGGTGCACCAACAACACTAAGAATGTAGCATGAGGGCTTTGCAACACCTGAGGCTGAAGCTAACACCTGAAGCTGAGATCCAGTCATTTACGCAGCTGCTCTGAATTGTTTATGTGTCCACCAAAACCAAAGAGTATCAAATTACTGTTTACAGCTAGTCATCAACTCTTTTCTACTATATTCCTGTTCCCATATATCTGCATCCTGCTGCTCCCTCTTAGTAAAACCTCCAATTTGATTAGATTTAGAAGCATATAACGTTACACCTGAGTGCCCAGTGATGACCTCAATTTTGACCTCCGCCAACAAACTATTGTATTTCCACTAGCTCAGCAGAAGACCAACCATTGATCATTTTGCAAAAACACAGACAGGAGAAAATGGCAATTAAGCACAATATGGAAACACAGCACTTTAAACAAGGTGAAATAGGCGCTTTGCTGTATATTTATTCATTGATTCCTGCACATAATCAGGTGAAAGGCTGGATGATAGTCTGAAATACAAAGTAGCACTTTGTTGTAACTCCAAATGAGTTACACAGCTTTAGAAAAAAGTTGAGCTTAAGTTAGTCTTTTGTCTGCATGCAAAGATTCATATATGAACGGATATTAATTTCCATTTGTCCTTCCAGTTTCCTCTGGAAACACAATGTCGCGTTATATTGTCAATTGAATTCTGAAATGAAATGAGGATGGTCTTTATGAAACTACAAACTAATTTCCATTAAATGATAAGGCGTGCCTTTCCAGCAGGGATTTCATATGCATAATTTCAGGATTAAATATTTCTACAAAGGCTAAGTACAAATGTGTGCGTCAGATGGTGGAGCACCATAAAGGTCCTCTGCATTGGCTGTCTCAAGGAAGCAATGTAAAATGTCACGCAAGTATACAAAATTATTAATTACAACTAAATGTCACGCTATTAAATTTACCTTGAAAAAATGACCTCCAGTGCCATTTTCAATTAAGTGATTGTCTTTGCAGATACATGCCAGGGCTGTGATAATTAATTTAGACAAGAAGAGGCTTTTGAATTTAATAACTGAGTAATGGTGAAAACATGATGAACCTGATGGTAATGCTATTAGCTGCTTCTTGATAGATTGTTGGGAGACTATCTGCCTGTATAGTTATATATATATGTGTAGGTATGTTGTATTAAGGTAGGCATGTTGTGTATGTGGTCTAATTTAATATTACATAGTATTTATTTATATATACAGTATTTGTAGATAGACTGTATGTATGTAAAATGAGAATGCATGTATGTATGATAATATGTATGTATGTATGTATGTGTATATAGCTTTTGTTTTATAGCTTACTCATCTCTAGTCAACAACACTGGATTTTTTTGGGCTGAGGGGACTCCTCTCGCTAGCTGATTTGAGCAGCAGCTGATACTGTAGCTAGCTTAAGCTAATAATAATGCTAAATCTCTGTGAGTTGGTTGAAAACGTGACCTCCAGTTTATTTTTTAGGTTTCCAGTGGATTCATTTTAAAATGGGAAGCCCGTAAAAGAGTTTTGAATAGGTACGTGATGGCTGCAGGATATGCACTGTGATAAAATGCTAAAAGCTGAGGCTAAAGCTAACAGGTACCAAGCAAAAGTCAGCATGCTCACTAGCTGATGATCCACTAGAAGGCATGAAAATAAAGCAGCAGCACTGTTGGTGCATCGCATTGTAGAGCTACAGCTAGTCCTATATACTAGTACAGTATTATAAATTAAAAATGTAATTATAATGTTAATCTTTCCAACATAACCCCACCAAAAGCAGTTATCTAAAACAGACAGAAGACAGAAGTAACAGACAGAAATAAAAATTCAAGCTGGAGGGTCTGCTGGGGCTGAGGCCAGAGATCAGCAAGGCCCGGTGCAGGGGCCTGTAGCGCTTGAGGGTACTCTACAGCCACTTTTCCAATCTCTGCTGTTGAGAACTCGAGTGGAGGAGCCGTGACTGCCAATTAGAACTGTCTGTGGTCCGTTTACAAGGAAGTACAATATCCGGTTGTATTGTTTAGACTAGACACTTCAGAGTTTTCAGGTACTGGGATGGTTGTGGCTGACTTGAAGAACATGGGAACACTCTCCTGAGTCAGTGATATGTTAAAATGTCCCGCTGAGAATCCAAGATGAGCATTAGCAGTCTAAAATGGGAGCTGTGAGTGTACAGATGCAGAAATGCTCACTTCTTGTGCCTCATCATTTTCATCTTTAACATAAGTGTCCTTTAAACCTGCTTTGTACTTGACTTTTGACTCGTAACATTCATTCATACCATCTTGACCACCTCCATAATCTACACACACCTTTACCGTGGAGTCTGATGCAGAAATCTTGGCCTCTCATTCCAACTGCTCCTTGCATGCCTTTAAGTGTGCCTCTTTCATCCGAATGTCTTGTCTTTTCTTTAAAAAAGTTTAAAACAAGCAGAAGTTATGGAGATCTGCAGCCATCCTTTTCCCCTTTGTGCTCCAGTGTTTTCCTTCTGTCTGCCTCTCCCCATTTATCTAGTCTGAGTCTGTACTGCAGGGTGTGGCCGACAGGTTGGGTCAGCCTCCTCTCCTCCTGAGCTCAATCAAGCAATCAAGACTTATCTGCCTACATAGTATACAAGCACCAGGGTTTCAACCAGTATTCGTCAAATCATCTGCCTACCTGCGTGGTAACGACTAGACCAAGAACTCACTAAGTACATTTTTTGTCAGTTTTTTGCCTTGCCTGCTAACTGCCTTCCTGACCTTCCTTTTGTGTGTTTGTGCTCAGGTGCCCAACTCCTCACCTGTTCTCGTCCACGCCCTGCCAATCTGCTCTCACGAAGAACCTGAACCTGTCACTTCCTGGACTCAACCACTCTGGATTTTCAGCCCTATCTGGATTTGTCAATTTCCTAATCTTTGAAGATTCATTAAAACTCGTCAGTCTCCTGTCCTCTCTGTCTGATCATGGTGTTTTGGGTTCTAAATACTCTAAAACGTAACAGAACTTGCACTGGACATTTGTGACGAGTGAAAACCGAGCTACTTTTCTTCTCTGCTTTAGAACATCTCGATAATTTTAAAATCCAGTCCTCTGTTTCTTGAACACATTCCACACATCTCGGCATATACCAGTTACACTGATCCTCCACTGATCCTTTGAAAAGAGGTAATATGTCTGCATTAAGCTCTTTAAATTCACTGAAGCGCTTCCCAAATATAAATAATACTTTAATTACCTCAGCATTAGCTTTATCTTTCGTTAGGATTTCAATCTTCTTTTTACTTTGTGCTAACCCAACCAGTCGAGGCACATGGCCACCCACCCAGAGCCTGGTTCTGTTTGAGGTTTCTGCCTGTTAAAAGGAAGTCACCAAGTGCTTGCTCATAAGGGAACTGTTGGGTCTCTGTAGATAAAGTGTTTGGTCCATACCAGCTCGATATGGAAAATGTCCTGAGACAACTTCTGTTGTGATTTGGCATTACATAAATAAAACTGAATTGAATTTGTGGAAGGTTTTTTTTGGTTTTTTTTGGTTTTTTTACAGTAAGCATGGCGAGCTTGACATTTCCCTCATTTTTGAACCTATTCCATTTTCCTTCCACAGCCGTTGCCATGGGCTTCTGGTAGACTGTTCCAATTTCCACTTCCAGGGGCATATGTTTTAATGTAATACTCCTACAGATGACCACTGCAGCTTAATTGCATGATGGCTTCATGCTAAATTGGACATAACTCCCAATTGTGAAGACACAGAAAACTGAAATCCTCATGAACTCACTTTCCTCTCATGCACAACAATGAACATCAATGTGGCTGTTTTGCAAAGTGCTCTCTTCCTTGCAAAGTGAAGAATTTCTTTCCATAATCATCTTCCTGACCCATATGCTTGGTAACCTGAGCATAGTTTTGTCAAATATTACTGTAGCGTCTATTTCTTGAAAATGCCCACTTAATCATATTGAACTGCATTCAAAAATACCCATCTTTAGTTTGAAACCAGTTTTTTTGTAGTGTTTCCAATCTTTAATCATGACTTGCCAATGAAACTGTGGCCAGTACAGCTGCACCATTTTCCTTTGAATTTTCTCTTTAAGATGTTTTGAAGGCAATCGCTGACACATTTTTATTTATTTATTTTTTTAAACGAAAGGATTTTTATATAAAACAATAAATCAACCAAAAGCCCATGTGGCTTTATCCCCAGTTAATAAGCAATAAAACATACAAATATCATTAATTCATGATTCCCAGCCTCTGCACATACACGCATGCGTACACACATACACACAGATGCTCCATCCATATCCCAGCTGTACCTCAGCACAGCAAAGTACTCAACAAGACACCCATGCTCCCTCTCAGTCTGCAATTATGATAAATGCAGTCATTAATTCACTAATTATGGTAACAGAAGGAGTGCAGCTCTGTGTAATGTGCCAAATGTGTCAATAGTGTGTGCTTATGGTCAAACATATTGCTGCCTGTCCCTCAAAGAAATGGGCACTGGATGACAGCTCCATCGAGTGAGGATTGGGCTGTAGAGGACAGTCACATGCATGTGATGCCCTGAGATATGCAGACATACATGTCACATGTATGCATCCGGTATAGAAGAAACACCTTTACATTGTGGGGACTCGCCTGCTATGGCCCTGCCTGACATCCACTGCAACTTCTATTTAATATTAGTTACACTACCATTATTATTAGATCCATAGTGTTGTATTACGTACATATGCTATCTGCTACTAATATGTACATATTTCATATCCATAAATATATCACATATGTATATACTATGCAGTATATATACTTCATATAGCTACAATTCTATTAGCGCTGTCAATGCAACTGTGATTGCATCTCTGTCCAACCCTGATCCCTCTCTCTCTCTCTCTGCTTCTGTCTCTCTCTCGCTCTCTCTCTGCTTCTGTCTCTCTCTCTCTGCCTCTCTCTCTGCCTCTGCCTCTCTGCTTCTCTCTCTCTCTCTCTCTCTGCTTCTGCCTCTGCCTCTCTCTCTGCCTCTCTCTATCTCTGCTTCTCCCTCTCTCTCTCTCTCTCTCTCTGCTTCTGTCTCTCTCTCTCGCTCTCTCTCTGCTTCTCTCTCTCACTCTCTGCCTCTCTCTCTCTCTCTCTGCTTCTGCCTCTCTCTCTCTCTCTCTCTCTCTGTCTGCCTCTCTCTCTCTCTCTGCTTCTCTCTCTCTCTCTCTCTCTCTCTCACCCAACCAGTCGAGGCAGATGGCCGCCCACCCAGAGCCCAGAGAGGGAATTGTTGGGTCTCTGTAGATTAAGAGTTTGGTCTGTACCAGCTCTATGTGGAAAGTGTCCTGAGACAACTTCGGATATGATTTGGCACTATATAAATAAAATCATTCATTCATTCATTGAATTGAATTGTTCACCCAAATCAAAACAAGATAAGCCATTCAACAGATCTACAGCATGCTTTGTGTCACAAAGCATGTATGTAGTACAGTCATCTGACACAGAAATTTGTATGTATCTTCTTGCTGGCCAATAAGAACAAGCATATTTCTCCAATGAAGACTGTATATAAGCCAGTTGAACCTCACCTTTGTACAACAGCATAAAGCAGCTGCTCTCTGAATTGGGTTAGAATCTGTATATCGGGGTATAATAAATCTCCTTTCATAGAATACGCATTTATTTTGACTTTATCTGAAAAAAGGTTATTCAGGCCAAAAACCTTGTAAGTCTGAGATGGATGCTTGATTGACAGCAGTCTCATCCTGTCATAGTCAGCCAGTGGTTTTCACTTGCTCGCTACACCTTGTCCACCCAGGACCCACCCCTATGACCAAATTGACCAAATTAAGATTTTTAAATTACAATTAATGTCCAACATTATGGTTTACAGAGCTAGTCACTGAGATGTGTGAGTGTGTGTGTGTGTAAAGGCCAGAATAATTCTCTTCAAGTTGTAATTGTGTTTGTAGTGTTTCTCCACAGCTTGGGACTGATTTATGAGACTTGCCAATGCTCGGCTAGGGCCATAAATCCTCCCCTCCACTCTGCTCCTGTTCGTCGCCTTGGGAGAACCACACCGGGTTAATGACCACGTATGTGTGAGGGTGAGTGAATCTGTGTGTAAGTGTGTGTTAGATACAGTATATAATAAGCTAAAACTGTCCTATTGGCCACGTTTGGCTTTTCAGGTGGAGTGGGTGGTTGAGGGGTTGGGTGCAGTGTGCAGTATTTTTGCAGTTTCACCAGAACAAAATGTGATGTCAATATGTATAAATATATACATATTTTCTTACGAATTTAAGATTTCAGATTATGACAGGTTTAAGTATTTTTAAGTATTTAAATACTTACATTTATTTATCAGACAACATATCTTCACATAGTGTATACCTCCATATAATATTATACTGCTTGATGCTGCTTGAAAAAGTTAATCAGGCATATTAATTGTACTGTATGTTTGGTGGAATGGTGCATTCATATGCAACTGTACAGTTTTGAAAACATGACTTACAAAATGAGACCGTAGTGAGAAAATGCAACACTGTTTATAAACACATGAATACTAATAACTTAAATCTCAACCTGTAAGATACATTGCAATGTAATGCAGGGTCATGTTTTCCAACCAGTGATGCACTGTTGTCAGCAGTTTCTTGTGCATGCTGCATCTGGCTCACTGTATAAAGCCAATGAATAAATGACCCTGTAAGTGTGCTGAATATACAGTAAATATAAGGCTCTGTGTGGTCATATAATCTGAGAGCAATAGCATATTCCAGACTCAAGATCACATAATTAATCGCAGTAAGTAATTCTATGCCCTTTAGAGAACTCCTTTATCTCTAACTTATCATCTGTTCCACAATTAAGAGTATTGGTGTACGTGCCGGTCTACTGGACTGTTGTGGATGTAAAATCATTAGTTAGCATTTCACTTAGGTCTATACAGTAAATTCTCTATTTTATTCTCTGTGTGACAGTGATTTGTGAAAGAGGCCCGGCTGTCTATTGAGTGCCTTTGGACAATTTCCAAAACACTCTGTCCAGGACTGATTCTCTGATCAAAGTCAATTTAAGATTTATAAAGTCAAGTGCAGTTTTCTACTCTCTTTCATCTTCAATTTTATCTTTAATTGTAGGGAAAAGGCAAAACTGATTAAAAGCATGGTACATGCAAGACAATTTTCAAAAAAACTCACCGGTCTCTTCATCAATGGCAAAACGTCCAAGCCCACTCCCATCATGAATGGAGTACTGGATTTCTCCATCTCTGCCAGTGTCGTCATCTTTAGCTGTGACTTGGAGTAGAGTAGTTCCAATCCTGGCATTCTCTTTAACTAATCCTGTCAAGGCAAAGTGGAAAAAGTATGGCGCATAGAGATTTTCGTTCACATCCACAACCTCAACATCCACAAAGGTGACAGAGAGAAGAGAAACAGGCCTTCCCTTGTCTTTGGCCTTCACAGTGAGGTTGTAGAACTGTTGGGTTTCGTAGTCCAGCTCCTTTGTCAGCCGAATAGCCCCACTGACCCTGTCTACCTCAAACCATCCATTGTAGTCACTGGCTAGAGAGTACCGGACCTGGCCTCCCAACCCCAAATCTGGGTCCTGGGTTTCTAACCAGGCCACAACAGTTCCAACTGGAAGATCCTCCAGAGCCCTGGCTTTGTACACACTAGGGATAAATAGTGTAGGACAGTCATTCACATCCTCCAATATGATTTTCAAAGTGGTCACAGAAAACCTCTGGCTTCCTTTCTCTGCCTTGTCCCGAGCCTCAATCTTCAGGTTAAAAGCAGAAACAAATTCCCTGTCTAGTTGGCCTGCAACATAGACTATCCCATTAGTGGAGTTGATACCAAACTGGGTGGTGCTGGTCAAAACAGAGTACACAATCTCCCCATTGGATACAAGATCTTTGTCAGTGGCATCAACCTGGATGACATCTGTACCAATGGCAGTGTTTTCAGGTATGACAATTGTATAGCCTCCATCTTGCAAAAACTGAGGTGCATTATCATTAGCATCCTCTACGTAGACAGTAAGCAAACGCCAGGCAGTTTTCGGTGGCAGGCCAAGGTCATAGATAGTGAGGTTGAGGAGATAGCGATCCCTCTTTTCTCTGTCCATTGGTAGGAAGACACCGATAATGCCAGTCTCCATGTTGATGGTAAAACAACTGTCTGTGTTTCCACCTGAAATAGAGTATAGAATCTGACCATTGAAACCTGTGTCACCATCATAGGCATTCACCTTGAAAACACTTGAGCCAACCTTTAGGTCTTCCCGCACAGCAATATCTGTGGGAAATGCTTTGTCAAACTGGGGTGTTTGGCGATTGACAGAGAAAAGGTCAATAAAACCTTCTTCGATTTTGGGCTTGGTGCTAGCTTTGGACTTTTTGAGTAACTTTTCAGCTAATTTTTGGGCTACCTTTGTCTCCTTACAGTTGAAACTTTTGGAAGGAGATTTCCCATGAACAACTGTGATGTTAACAAACATAGGATCAGAAAAGTTCTCACCGTCTGTGGCAGTTATTTTGAGACTAAAGATACCATTCTTTGGACTGGCTGTGGCAAGGGAACGTCGCAATGTGAGGACTCCTGAATCTGGGTTGAGGTCGAAGTAGCCCCAGTCGTTCCCTGAAATTATTTTATATTTTACTAGTTCTAACTCATCTATATCAATTGCAGACATTGTGGTAATCAATTCATCCACTGGGAAATCCCTAGACAGCACCCCCTGGCACGCGATCTTCTCAAACAATGGCTGGTTATCATTTACATTTTCCAGGTGGATTGTTACATTGACTTCACTCTCTCGCCTGTAAGGTGACCCCCAGTCAGATGCTCTGACAACAAACACAAAGCTCTCTGATGAGGATTCAAAGTCCAACTCTTTAGTGGTACTGATGATACCAGAAAACTGATTGACTTTGAATGGTAATGGCTGAAGGCTGGAAATGCTGTAAGTTATGTATCCATTTTCTCCCTTATCCTCGTCCACTGCAGCAACTGTTAATACATTGGTCCCAACTGGTACACTTTCGTTAACCAAAATCTCGTAAGAGGACTGATCAAAAGTTGGTGTGTTATCGTTGGCGTCCTCAATGGTAACCCGGACTTTAACTTTGAGTTCACTATCTATTTCTAATACCTCTAGATTAAAGACATGCTGAGTCACTTGAGTGAACCAGCGAGTAGTAGATATTACACCTGTTAGGGTGTTAATTTGAAAAAAAACTGAATCTGCAGATGGTGTCAGAATATATTCTGCATCATCAGGCTCAGGCTTGATTTTAACAGCCTCCACAATCGTGCCTGGTGGTGAAATTTCATTCAGACTAACATCGTACAACTCTCGTTCAAACTTGGCTTCCGCTGTCTGCCGTTTCTTGACCATAATGTGGACAACCTTGACAGCAGAGTATTTCTGTGGGGTTCCCCTGTCTTTAGCCTGCAAAGTGAGGTTACAGCCATAAGGGTAGGTGTCCCAATTTACTGACTCAGAGGCCTTTATTGCAAACTGGCCTTCCTCAGATCTTTCTACAAAAAACTTCTCAGAGGGGTCTCCACCCACAATGACCACTGAGTCTATTTCTCCATTTAAGCCTTCATCTAGGTCCTCAACAGTGACCATGACATACACAGGGTTTTTATCAAGCCACGAGGGGCTGTGAGTGACCGCATTCATGACAGGGGCATGCTCATTCACGCGCTCTACATGGACAAAAAGCTTGGCTGTGCTGCTGACACCATTATTTCCATACAGCTTCATGCCACGGTCCACTGCCAGGATTTCTAAGTCATACCGGTTATGTTCATCAACATTTAGTTTTCCGCTGAGAGAAACCACTCCACTGGTTGGGTGTACGGCAAACAGCTCCATTTTCTCTTTGAAAAAATAGTAAAACTCCCCATTGGAGCCAATATCTGCATCTGTGGCCGTAACTTGTGCTATGCTAGTTCTGAGAGGGGTGCTCTCCACTATGGTGACTGAGTAAGTGGTGGGTGAGAACAAGGGTCGCAGGTCATTCATATCCAAGACCTGGATGCTGACTTTAGTCCAGGTCTCAAGGAAGGCCTCTCCTTTGACAGAGGCTTTGACTGTCAATACATAATTATCCTGAATCTCTCGGTTCAAGATAGCTGCATTGCCACCTTTAGTCCGTATGCGCAAGAAGCAGAAGTCGCCAAGCACATACTCCTCTGCCTTGAAAAACCCTTCGTCATCACCTGAGGTGATTCTGTAGCGGATCTCCCAGGAGCGCTGTGCCAGGTGGATGCCCATTTTAACTTTACTGTTGGCATAGGTACGTGCTGCTGAGTTTTCATAAACCGTTGCGTGGTAGACAGCCTGAGTGAAGCCAAAGTGAGGTCCATCCTGAGGGGCCCGCTGGGTGTTCTGGCCACAGCAGGGTGTTGGCTTGAAGAGCAGCAACAGCAGCAGCAGGGCCAGGCTGAGGAAAGGGGCTCGCATGCCTGCCCACTGGCCCATATTCACATCCATCCCATCATCATTCCATTCTGAAAGAGAAGAAACAGACAGACAGGGAGAAAAGGGTTAGCAAGAGGGTGAGGGATATAACGCAGTTACAGGCTACTAATTATCCATTGGACTAGAGAGATTGAAAGCGAGGAGGGGAGGGGGCGTCCACAGTTACCAGGCAACCAAAATGAAGTCTGACATCATCCTTGTGTGGTCTCTGGACACTGGCAGTCAATTGCAAGTTTCAGAAAAACCAGAGGTGGTTTGAGAAGGAACAAAATAATTGTATGGCTAGGAAGAGAAGTGTAACATCACCAAAACAAACATCAAAGAAAATAACTGTAGAGGACAAAATGATGGGCTGCCACACCATGACCCTATCATAACCCTTTTCCTGAAATACATGAAAACTGCAGCCCTGTGTCTTAAAACCATGTAATATCTCCAGAAGCAAAACAGATATGGTTTTGAAACTGAGTCAAGTAGTCGCTGTGTTCAGATTTTGTTCTCGTTTTCAGAAAAAAAAAAAAAAAACCTCCTCTGAAAGAAAGCAGCCACAAATATGTGAAAATCTGGGTTTTGGGAGAAAAGCCTGATCCGGTAAAAGCCATGTTGTGGCCATAGGAGTGCCACAGTGGTCTGTATTTTGATGACTCTTCACTTTCCACCACAAGGGATGAAGAGTTGTGGCGGGAAAAGACAAGCCATATCCGAGCACACTGATAATAACACACTGTTGAAGCGTACGGGTAAATGTCAAATTCTCAACAATACAAACAATTAAACACACAAAAAAATACAGCAAAAGTAACATTTTTTTTTCTTTCAGACAGGAACAGAATTCAGTCTTGACTTGTCTGACTGAAAAACAAAAATCATTTGGCTTTGAGAATGTGACCATAAACCACCTCATTTCAAACAATGCATACCAATGTATAAGCCTGCATTTAAAACAATTCAACAGTCATTCAGGGAAGAAAAGCTACAATCCACCCAAGTGAAATGCCAAAAACAACACTTCAGTTTTCATCTGACCTTAAACTGTCATCTCAGCGTCAACTTCAGTAAGTGATGGTGGATGTGGGGGTGGCTGGGGGGGGGGTGGGGGGGGTGGGGGGTGGGGGCGGTTGTTCAAGGACTTTCCTGCTGGAAGTGTCTCAGAGTAGTCTCAGTCAGCTTTACTAGGTCAGTACATCTCTCCTTTGAAAAGCTAGTGCCAGCAGGGAGGCACAGTAATGATGCCTCAACACACACACACACACACACACACACACACACACACACGTAGTGTTATGAAATTAAGAAAGTTAAAGAGAACAACACGAACAATATTATATTATATAAATAGAACATTTTGGCAAATCTGCACTATGTATGTGTCAGATAATAATAACCAGGATGACTTTGATCATCGGGAAAATGTCTCAACATGAAATTGTATAACATTAAAAGACAAGATTGGAATGTGTAAGGAAAGCCTTTTTTTATTTGTAAACTGATTTATAGATGATTATCTATACGATTAGGACACTGGTGACACCAGAAGAGTAAGCCCAGCTGACTCCAGTCGTCTACTGTGTAAGTGTTCCTTATTGAAATTGTGTCAGTTGGGTTCTCAGAGTGGTCTTGTCTTGAGGGTATGCATAGGGTATACCAAGCAAGGCTGAATACATGCATAGTGGCTTAACAAAACAATCATCAGACGTTTGACAGTTATTGTGTACTCACTAGCAAAATTTCTTACAACAAAGCACTGGACACAGTGCAACGCTTAGAACTCAACCAACAAGATCAACCAACAAGTCAGTCAAAGTTATTGTGCTTATTATTAGATGTGCTGCAAGAAACGTCATATGTGCAGACTGTAGCATTTAGCAGCCTGCGGCACCACTGCTGTTACAAAAGTAGAGCTTGAACATAGTCTGCCGTTATTTTCAATTGTTACAGTCCCACAATACCCAAGAGGCAGCCATTTCTGGAAATACCATAAACACACATCTGGTCAAAGTGCTCCCTGTTCTATTTGTCATGACACACACACACACACACACACACACAGCCTGGAGTTCCTCAGCTCTAATCAGCTTACAGGCTTCAGACTTCATGGCCCCTTGGGACCAAAACATT
>JAPZEA010000023.1:32015384-32040532 GCA_029783685.1 Heniochus monoceros | reverse complement strand
GTTAGCTAGGATGTGGTTGAATGCTAACATTAGCTGTTGAGTAATTGTAGCAGGTAATGTTAGCTAGGAAGTGGTTAAAAGCTAATGTTAGCTGTTGACTAAAGGCAGCAGGTAATGTTAGCTAGAAAGTGGTTGAAAGCTAACGTTAGCTATTGACTAACGGTAGCAGGTAATGTTAGCTAGGAAGTGGTTGAAAGCTAATGTTAGCTGTTGACTAATGGTAGCAGGTAATGTTAGCTAGGAAGTGGGTGAAAGCTAACGTTAGCTGTTGACTAATGGTAGCTAATGGACCATGAAATATGTTGTTTTTTCTTGAAATATGGCCTGGTGTTCCTCCAGATTTTCACCCATTGTCTTTTTGAGTTATTGATTATTCAGGAAGCAGTGAAATGATAACGATTTGTCAGTTTCTTTACAGTTATGCGTCTTGTAACCTGGATCACAGCAATGCCACATTATCCTTTTGATAACGGCATTTGAGCTTCCTGTGTGTGACATCAGAGGAAAATGGCCGCCATGTGAATATGATCCAGTCCTTTAATTACATATTTGTTTGGCTCCACTACAAACAAAGTGATTGATATACACTGCAGGGTGGTACTGAAGAACACTGATTAGTTTCTGAGCCTAAGGTAAATGTGTGTTTGGGGGGTTCAATAGGGGTCCAC
This sequence comes from Heniochus monoceros, assembly GCA_029783685.1. NCBI lineage: Eukaryota > Metazoa > Chordata > Actinopteri > Chaetodontiformes > Chaetodontidae > Heniochus > Heniochus monoceros. The sequence continues at coordinate 32,039,864 of JAPZEA010000023.1, read as the reverse complement.
ACCCCTGGCAATCTGGCTCTGGTCCATGTTGCTATTAGGAGCTATCTTGTTTTGCTGATGTAGCCTCATGGCAAACACAACTTTCCTCTTTCACACAATGTGAAAAATACAGTGTACGCTGGTGCAAAGCCTACTGTATGTCCAGACTATGACTTGATTACAAGGCCGGAACGTCTGTTTTTAGTATTCTCAGGAAATGTTAGTTTGTTCCTGGGAAAGTGGTGAAACAAATTTTATTCAAACACAATTTTTGCATGCGCACATTGAGATTATTTCAACAATTAGGGCGATTCATTTGGTGTAACAGTGGAAAACACTCTACTTGCTGGTTTCAACATACTTGGTTTGCATTTTCAGTCCAAGGTCGGCAGCTGCTGAACAGAGCAAAGACACTGTAGCCACACACGTAGACAGCAAGTCCAGTGGCTTCTGTGTAATGTTCAACACCGCTGAATCATGAGGATGACAAACAACAAAGACATTTGAACTTAAACTAAACCGATTTTAGATTTAAAGTTGATCGTTTTATTGCCATCAGATTAGACCACTTCACAGTAAACACACAACTGTAGTTTTTTGGGGTGGAAAAGTCTGAATTAGCATTTTGAGTGCGATCAAACCCAGGGAAATGAACAATGAAATATACAGATGCTTAATTATGTGTCATTGGTATCAATCTGGCTCGTCATGCCTTTTGAAACTAATCGTCTTAAACCGGTCAGGCTTGTGTCAAAAAGTACAAATCATGTTTGTGCAGACTTTGCCGCTCTGTTACTGAGACCTCTGGGGGCTCCGCTAAGACTTTCTGCCCAGGAAATATCCTTTGCTTGCACTTCCTGTCTGAGCATCTCAACTCCCATGAGCCTTTTCTCCTTTTCTGTCCAGCCTCCCATTCCAGTCTGACTCATGGGAGCCTCTCCTTTCCCAACGCGCAGCTCGGAAGCTGATTGGATGATGACTCTAATCGTCGGCGGAGGAGCGGGGGGAGACGCCGAGTGCGGAGGCGCATAATGGTATCCGATTTTGGGGAGGAAACGAGATGTAAATGAGGTAATTATGTGTCTTAACGAGGGCAAACAGCGTTGACATTATAGCCCTGGTAACCAGCGTATTTATAGCCCATAATAACCTTAAGTGGGACTGGCTGGAAGGCTGTCAAAGGAATTAGAGCCGTCTGAACAGCGCTGCTTTTGTTTTTATTAGGGTTGTGTGTTTGAATGAACAAGGTTTGACTTGGATTCTTCCATCAAACTGGAAGGAATGATATTGACAGGCGTAACTTTGGGCTGTGAGGAAGGGGGAGGACGCCGACAGAGACCCCGCTGACTTATCCAACCCCCCTAAAAAGTCTAGTTTGATAGTTTTGATACAGAAAGAGCAGGATGAAACTTTAATCCCCCCCTGTGGAGAGAGCTGGAGAGGTGGTCCACCTCGGGGGGGCCTCTCATGTAAAATGTATACGATGAGGCAAAAATATTTTCACTCCAAGATTTTTATATTTGTCTAACTAGTTAGTGTATAAAAAGTGTTTCAGAACCGGTAGTGAGTCAATGAAAACAAAGAGCGGCCCATAACCAGATTGAGTTTCAGTCGTTTTTGGCTCCTTCGTCGCGTCCCCCCTCCCTACTCCTCCACAGTGAACTCGGCCAGTTCTTTTGTTTTTGAAACAAGACATAAAAAAGATTCGATTTAAAAATGAATGAAGTGAGGTGGAACCTGGTTCGGGGGAGGCCAGCAGGACTGCGGGTAAATGTTTTGGCATTAGGATTGTGCCGAGCGCAGCAGAAATGTGTTTCTGACGGAGTAAGCACAGGGGCTTTGGAGTTCACCCTATTTTCATATTCTCTCATACATCCATTTCCCTCCTCTACAGATTAAAACGAGAATTTAGGCAGCACTTCTGCGTTGGCATTGCACAGTAGGATTATCATATGGCGCTGAGGGCTTTTGGGAAGTAGAAATGTGGAGATAGAGTGAATGTATTTTGAAGTGCTGGACATTCTGTAGCAGGAGATCAAAGATCCTTGTTTCTTTCGGAGGAGGGAAATGACAGGAAGTCGCTCTTTTTTAGGGTTTTGTTTGCGCAAGAATGAACAAGAGTGAGTGACTGCAGTTAAAGTTGTGTTAGTCAGCCTGAGTCACCCTGTTTCAGCTGCTTCATCGCCACGTTGGTGAGGACAAAGCGGCATCACCGGGCTCACCTGAAAGCCTTTACCTGCTTCCTTCCATGGTACAGATATTAAGCAACCCCCCCGCCTCCTCCTCCCTCGGGCCGGTCTCACTTTCCGATGGCACTCAGCCGTTACGTTCTCAAGGGAAGGGCAGACTGCTGGCGCCGCACTGTTTGGGCTCTTGCTGTATCTCGCCACACACACACACACACACACACACACACACACACACACACACAGGCAAAGGTCACAAAGCCATCCGCGCCACCCGATACTCAGACAAACTGGCGGTAAAATGCTCTATTTCCCCTCCAAATTAAAGTGTCAGTTAATATTAATGTGGAAGTGAAGACTGTCAGACACACAAACACACACGCAAACAGCATTTACGCTCACGCACACAGACACAAATACAGAATTTAGAATCTCGCCTGGTCAATTACTATCAGCCGATGGAGTCATGCGCACAGGTCACAATGGGATGTGTGTGCGCGAGTGTGTGTGCGCGAGTGTGTGTGCGCGTGTGCAAAGCTCTGATCAGGCCCAGTGTCACGTCTCGTCCCATCTGTCAGTTGAAGGTTATTTCGGCATGGAGATGCAATTGTGGCGCGCTGTATTATAAAGAGGGGAAAAGTGTGCGTGTGCTTGTGTGTGCCTGCTTATTTGTAGATATGTGTGCGTGTTGTATGCGTGTGTGCACATTTCGTTGCCTGTGAATGTGTGTGGACGAGGAAAGTTTTTACCTGGATCACAGTTTTGTCCAGCTGAGGTAGAGCTGTGCTTGATTGTCTTTATGTATGCTTGTGTTAGGTGTGTGTGTGTGTGTGTGTGTGTGTGTGTGTGTGTATGTATGTGTGTGTGTGTGTGTATGTGGCAGCAGATTGCATACAATTGCTGTTCTGTTTGTCTTGCTGTATCTTGTTGGTGTAAATGGGAACGCTGAGGAGGGGGAGGGAATAATCCTTCTGTATCTCTTTCTTCAACCGACCGGAACATCGCTCTAGCCTCTTGCTGGGGAACGCACTCACACACACGCACACACACACACGTACACACACACAGGAACACAAACAAACACACCAGCCAGCCAACCATGAAATCGTAATGTCAGACCTGTTAATGCCTCTAGATAGTGGCAACCGCATCCCTGCGTGGTCCTGCTCCTTACACATAAACACACACAGACGGAATAAACAGAGAGCTATCTGTCCCTCTCTGACAGGAATGTGCTACTCAGTAGTGGCTGGTAGATTTTTGGTTGTTTTCGCTGATATCTGCAACAGACCTAGTTAATTCCTATACTCTGGGAAAGCAGGTTGCCTCGAGACAGTTGCATTTGGATGAATGGAGTACATGGGGAAATTTAGATTCAGAGTGCAAAGCCGTGATGCACATATATTCCCAAACCTGCTGCTCAGTTTAATTTTCAGTTGTAATCCTCTTAATTGCCTGTATGAACATGATATTTCTGCCAGGTTTATGTAGTTTGCAGCTAATATTCTGCATTATTTCATTTTACGATCATTGTTCCCATTCAATTCTGGGTTGTGCGAGTCGAAAGCCATGGGGGAAAGTAGGACAGGGTGAATTAAATAATAAAATGTATTTTGATTTTTTTCCCCCTTCACTTCACAATCAGTTATACAAATACTGTGCATATGCGGCTGTCCAGGTTGAACTGCATCCTCCAGCACACATGTGACTGTAATGATAATGTTAATGTACATTAATTTCATGAATACGAACTGAAAGATACCTGTTAATTGCTGACACTGATACGTTATATTCTCAGGGTTTATTGCTTTTCAGCTTGTGTTAAAAAAATAGCCAATTTATTTTTCTCTTTCAATCCTTTACATTCGCAGAAAATTTCAATTATAAAGGCTGTTCTTTGTTGTTGGTTTTTTTTGCTATATAGAGAAACTAAGGTCCAAACTCAGCACACAATTTGTGTTTTCTGCCCTATTTTCTTCTTGACTCTCTATTATTGAAAGCATTTAGTGAGCTTTACCTGTATAAACTGTAGTGCTCAGCATCTTCCTTCAGCAAAAAACACAGCATGTTTTTGGATGCACAGGACATAAAATCTACAAGATTGGCTTTTAACCCATTTGGTTGGAATTTGTTTGTCCGTATAGTTTGGTTGACATTGACTCAGTCAGTATCAACATGTTATTTCAAAACATCCCAGGTACTGGAGCACACAAGGCTGCATTGTTTTTACTTCACTTTGTCCTCTAATCCAAAACTATAGTCCACATACGTGAACCCACACTTAAAATAGACACATGGATTATTTGTACTACCTTATTTCACCATTCTCTCTTACAGTACACTGCATTGATTGAGAGCATGTTTCAAAACATCAATTTGCACTGTGACCTGTTGTAATCAAACCAATACTCAGCTCTAATGGAGAATGTAGTCACTCAGTGTAATGGAATAGGTCAATATCCAATGAACACCAGGTACATCATGCTCTGTTTGTTTGTGTGTGTTTGTGTGTTTGTTTGTGGTATGTGAGGGAGAGAGAGAGAGCGAGAGATTTAGGATTAAATTCGCTCCCAGTCCTGTCATTACTCATTGTTTTTATGTGTTTGAGTGTATTTGGATGAATGTATCAAACTATCAGATATGCTTGTATATGCCGCCATGTACGGATGTGTGTGTTTTCACATCAATCTATGTATCTCTGCAGTCAGCTCTGTGTCTGTGTGTGTGTGTGTGTGTTTGAGCGAAAGGGGCAGCGTCAGTGCCACGGAGAATCACCCTGTCAGTCTCCAAGTCTCTTCGTCTTCCCCCGGCGGCGTCACTCCTCTCCCTCGCTGCACAGATCAAAGAGCTGACACATGCCCCGATGTCCTCTCTCTCCCTCTCTCTTCTATCTCTGCCTCACACTCTCTGTCTCTCTGTCTTTCTTGCAATCGTAACCCTCTCCCTCTGTCACTCATCCGCTCTTTCTATCCTCACATCCAGCTTCCTCCCCGACTATATCAGTGGGGATTTTGATTCCATTACTGCCGAGGTCAAAGCTTTCTTTTCAGACAAGGTGAGTGGAACACAACTTGCACACATGCTCAGAGCTACAGGTGCACACACAGAGACACACATCAATAAAAAGCAATAGGACTTCAGGCAGACATAATTTGAAAGTTTGGACGAAAGAACTCCGTGCTAGTTAGCCTGAAACTGGGCTGCTTGGCCACCTTCACATATAGGTAACTTTACCAGGAACTTGACTTTCCCGTCTGGTGCCACAAGTGCCACTGAACAAAGCCTTCAAGTGATGCTGACTGTATTTTCTTGCAGAGCAGTGTTGGACATCAGTTTGAATTAACTGAGGCATGATTTTGTTTTTGGTATTCTGCCGCCTTAAAGCTCAGAATTACAAACTCAAACTTTTGCAGGTGGTTCAGTTTAGCAGCACATCGTGAAGACATAACAAAGAAGTCAAATAAATCACTTGATTGTGTACGGGACTTGTGAATAAAGTACACACAAGTTATGTCCTCCATTTATGAAAAATATCTGGGATATTCTGAATGATTTAATGAGCTAATAAGTAGTGAATATATAGGACAATTGAGAAAAGAGGTAGGTGATAAGAGGAATTACAAGATTATTTGTATGAAATTTGTGTCCAGGTGATTAGTTTCAATGTTGTAATGCAAATACATCTAATCCTGAATATAGGAACAAGTTCTTCCCATAGACAGTATAAAACATGGATACTGTCTCCATGAGGCCACCTGTAGGTTTCTGAAGAGCCATTGTGAAGCACAGTGACAATCTTGGCAGTGCACCACCCTGACTAACTCCCTGCTAATCCAAAAATGGGCAAAGAGGTGGAGCATGGTTGGAGCTGAGGTAGTCGGAAAGAAGCCTGGTTGCTGAACCCAGGAGGTAGCTGTCACTCAAGGCAGCCATGCCCATAATTCTGCATTTTAATTCACCCCTGTACAGTTGTCATGAATGGGGAAATTAGTTAGAGCAAAACCATTTTTGTACCAGGCTGTAAACATGTTTATATCTGCTGCAAAGTTGGGCATTTTAAAATGGGGGTCTGTGTGGATTGACTCACTCTTGGAGCCAGCTTCACATGGCCATTAAAGGAACTGCAGTTTTTCGCTCTCCACTTCATTTTTCATCCCCGGAGGTTGCGGCTTGCTTGTTCCGAAATGACCCTCACACTGTCACTGCATTCAGGAAACTAAGCCGTCAGCAACTTCAGCAAGATGTTTTCTCAAAGCTCAGTGTGAGGGGTGTTGCAGGGTTACAGAGCTGAGGTCACGCTGCCTAAGTGCATGAGTGATTATCCAACGTTGACTTGGGTTAAACAGCTTTTACGCTGGAGACTCTGCAGGAGTTCCACCTGCCGTGACAAGAACATACAGACTGAATGATCAAAATGGGCACAACTGTGCAGTCTGACAAGGCTTCAGCTGCTGGTACACTCAAGCTGCATTTAGACCCAGTAATCAGAAACCACCTCTAGAGGTGGTCAGAGAAATGTTGTACAGACATAATTCACTTCCTGCTCGTCCAGGATCAGGCAAACTGGATGCATTTTTTTATTTTTAAAAATTAAAATATGTTCCACCTTTGGCCACTTTCCTGTTAACGTTCACAAACAACTCAAACTTTGTTTCCTTCAGTTATTCCATGTTTTTGTAAGTGTGATGAAAAAACAACCTAAAACACAAGCAGCTCCTCCATCGTGTTAAATCAGTGAAATGTTTGTGAAATGATAAATTGTGCAGACACATTAAAGTTTGTTTTGTCACTAGAAAAAGAATGAAAAGTTGCAGAAAGTTGCATCATTCATTGTATCACGTCTCTGGCAGGAGTGTTGGTCTGTAGCTGCTGTTCACACTGAATGTGATCGACTCACTCCCCCTGCTGGACAGATAACTGAACAGCAGGAGTAACAGTTCCAACAGTGAACTGTTGAGTCCAGCACATCTGCCTCTGATGAAACCACAGTGAACCTGGTTAACAGACAGACAAGGAAGCAACATACAGCCCAACATGACAAATAACAAATCTGTGCGACAGGTTCTGTCTTTAGGCCCTCGGTTTGGTTAAAGAAAAAATCCCCGAAAAACTATTCAACAGGGAAAACAAGGACCACAGTGTGTTTCCTTATGTTTGAGATCTCCCCTCAGTCCATCTCCGGTCCTTTCTTTATGCTCTCGCTGCACACCTGTTCATCATCAGTAATCAGCACACCTGCCAGCTGTCAAGCAATCACCACTTGCCCTCAAGAACCTGCAGGGACAGCTAATCGTCACAGGATCACTTCTCATGGATTATGTCTTGCCATGTTGCTGAGCCTGCCGCACCGCTCTTATCCCTGGAATTCCATCCATGTCCAGGTATTCTGGATTTCTTCTCCCTCACCTCAGTCCCAAACTCCAGCCAGCCACCATCTCACCATTCCTGCTGATAGTCATAATAAAAGACTTGTTTTCACCGTACCTTGCTTGTCCTGCATCTGCATTTGGGTTCAGCCTTAAACAGGTGGCATTATGAACCCAGCACACAAAGAGGATGAATTGCATGAGCTGCGTTCTGACCTCCTGTACCTCAAGGACACTTGGAGGAAATACAAGGGGCCTTAATGTGAGGGCAGCTCTGTCTTTGGCACACAAGACTGTTTCTCCAGGCCTCGGGAAAGTACGTCCACACCTGTGTGGGTCACGCCAGTGCTTACCAACCTGCTGGCTTCCAGTCTGCACCTTGGCCTGTTAACATCCAGCATGCTAGCCTACAGCCTGCACCCCTGCCTGCTAGCCTCCAGCTGGCTACACAGTCTGTTAGCAAATCGCCTGCCTCTCAGCCTGCGCTCCAGTCGATTAGGCTCACTCCACATTTCTGACAGTTTGACCAAAAACTCCAAAATCAGTTGTTTCTGTTCTGACATCATTCTGACTCCTTCATGATGTTCAGATGAGGACACGGTGATGTTATAACTCCACAAGAGGGAGCCATGACATCACACCTGAATGAGTCATCAGCTGGTTCATGTCTGAACTCTGAGCATCGTGTAGTTATCTTCATGTAGTAAATCAGAAACATGCAGATATGCAGTCAGTTATTCAGTTATGCTAAAATTAAATAATAAACAATGAAATAAAATCAGCCCTGCGATGAACTGGCGACTTGTCCAGGGTGTACCCCGCCTCTCGCCCAAAGTCAGCCGGGATAGGCTCCAGCCCCCCGCGACCCTCACGGAATAATGAATGAATGAATTTTTAATATTTTCCCTTTCATACAAAACTGTTATTTTCATTAGCCTGCTCAGTAAGAACAGAACTGTAAAAACAGGTAAAATCCATCACACTAACTGTTGAAAATGCTGTCAGACCTCACTGACGAGTTAATTCCACCAACCTTCTTCTGTTTCTGTTTTTGAATGAACACAGAGCTGCAAACTCTCACACACTGACTGAGAGACGCAACCGATGCTTTTCACGCACAAACATTTCTAACAGACAGCAGCAGAGACAGAGGACGGTGACGGCTCTTCGTCCCCTCTGACACCGAGCTCCTCTTCAGTGTCAGCTGGACTGAGACACGGTGCGTTTCATGAACGAATCAATAAGAACGAGCGAGTTCTGTTGAACAGCTGCAGTTTCCTGTAGCTCAGACTGTGGATCATCATCTGAACCATCTCTATGTTCAATCTACTGCAAATCATGTGACCATCCGCAGGTCAGTGGCCAATCAGATTTCAGCAGGAGGGAAAAACAGTAGAAAGACAGATCAAGTTAGGTTGTCAAGTAAGTTAACAGAGGACATAAAACACGGGAGTAGTGGTAATACGTTTGAGTATTTGAGAGTAAAGTGAAACCTTGGGGTGCCAGTCGGTCTCGGCGTCGGCCGGTTTCACCTGGCAGACGACGACCTCCACGGCCTGGCCCGGCACAGAATGGAACTGCTCTGGGAGCTGAAGGATCTGATAGGATCTGACCTTCTCCTCCTTCCCCACGTCAATAAACCGAACAAAGACGCTGAAGAACAGCCGTTCACCTCGCTCCAGGACAGACAGGACCTTCACCCTGCTGCCGGGAAACAGTCACATGACACACATTCATCAGACAGACTTGCACTCACATCACAAGTAAAACCAGTTTGACCAGTTTCACTTAAAATTTAATTAGACAAACCGGAACCAACTAACCTGGCCGCTAACCAGCAGCCTCACCCAGCAGTGAGGAACTTTTATCCATATCATGATAAACTACGACTGAGCCGCAAGTCTACAGACCAAAATACACATTTCAAGCCTGCAAGTCTAGTGCAGCGCGATCAGGCCCTGAAGTTGTCTTTCGGTTTCATGTTAGACCTGTGGTAGACCTCGTCCTCCTGCACAGCGTACAGGCCTCCCTCCAGCACCTCCTGGGCTCCAGGTCTCTTGTCGGCGTAGTAAGAAGTCATGTCAGACACCATGTTCTGGAAACCTCCGTCCTCCTTCCTGATGATGCGACCGTAGAACACCGATGCCGTCTTTATGTAGAGAGGGACGACCTGTGAGCAGCGGACAGACACAGGTCCAAATTACTGCAGTGTAGAAAACAACACCTTGGTTGTTTCATTAAAATACTTTCTTACAAAAAGCAGCTTTAATCAACATTTCGTGACTAATTAATAAAGACGTAGGCCGGAAACTGTGTCAAAGGAAGAGCTTCAGATGACAGAGACTTAAAGTAGGAAAGTTTCTCCTAGTTATTTACAACCACTAATTAATCTGTAATTTGCTTGACGATGTCTGTTAATGAAGGTCTGTGTTCTCTGGGCAGAAAAGTCCGATGGTCCGAGGACAATCTGAACGAGAAGTGTAGCGATGGACTAAAGCAGAGACAATGATGTGAACGTCCTCACGTCTATGATTCCCGTGGCAGGAAGCACCGACTGGTCCAGGTGGGACATGAGTCTGTGGCGGTCGGGACACACACCGCTGTCTCTGCAGAAGACAACACATCATCACCCGAAATGAAATGAAGTGAACCAGACCTGCACCGGCGGCCTTCAACCATCAGACGTGGACCTCTCCAGCAGCTCATAGCACCGACAGCTCATCCCGTCTGGGTTCGAGAGCATTAACAGTGTAGAGTTCATTTCAAAGCACACCTGCAAATATATAAGTTTCATTTTCTCAATGGTTGCTCCACTGATCACTTGTTTCATCTCTCAAATATCAGGATCAAAAGCTAAATTAAACCACAAATTTCTCAGAGCCGAAAATGTCCTTAATATGATGACTTTGAGAAACTGCTCTCTGATTGAAGACTTTAAAGAGTAATCCATTGACTTTCTGTCAATCAGTCAATTATCTGACTAATTGTTTCAGGTCTGGAAAGCGGTTACAAATCTGCTGGATCTTCCTGTGTGTTGACTGAGCGAGATCACGAAGCTAAACCAGAGTTCTGTCCATCTTTGACAGATTAGTGTCTCCTAGAAAATGTTTCCATGCTTGAACGTTCAGAAACACTATTTTCCTGCAGCACCTTTATTCACCCTCTGTCTGAAGACGCTGTCTCTTTAAGGACCCCCTCCTGAACAGCCCAGTCTGCTCTGATAGGTCAGCTCCCACAGGCCTGAGCAGGCACCGCCCACCACTGCACCTGAATGTAGCTGCATTTCTCTACCTGTACACCAAAAACTACCACACCTGTTCAGGTGGGAATCTGACCTGAAATCATGGAGAAATGAACAGTAGCAGCGATAAAGATTACAGGTTGCTCCGTCAGTCCTCAGGGAAATCCTGCTTTTGACGTGTGTCTGTCACATGATGTTAGCAAAGACACTTTATGTTTGTCTTCCAGGTACATTAGCGAGGACGAAGCCTCGTCCTCAGAGCCCAGCAGGACGCTTTTGTTGTGAAGACGTATAGAAGTCACGTGTTAGCTTGTCGCCTGATGCAACAGTAACTTACATCAACACTAACTGTCAGAGTGTGTGAGCTGAAAGTCTGATATCAAGTCATTATATCTGTTAAATACATACACATGAACAAAGTAAAGCTTTGATAACACTGTGAATAAATCTGTGTGATGTATACAGTGATCAGTCTGGAGCAAACTCATGATAAACAGAGGTTTGCTGAACCTTCAACATTCATGAAAACAAATACATTTTTCATAAAACCTTTAGTGACAGATATATTTGTCTGATACCACAGGACCCTGAAACGACCAAAACCCTCCTTAAAAACAGCATAAATGACAAACTTTACTCATTTCCAGTTCTAGTGCAAATAGAAATTGGGTATATTTAATGGAGAAAGTCCAGATCATGTCCCCCCTCAGGGTAAAGGGTGTCCTCTCAGGTCACAGTGGACATCCTGACACGTCTTCCTGTGGACAGCAGGACTTCATGATGCTGCTGGCTGCCGTATTGTTGTCCTCAGACCTTCAGACACCTGGCCAACAGTAAGATCCTCATCCTGTGAGGAGAGTCTGGTGGATCCAGGAAAACCTCCTCAGACAGCTTCATCAGGTCCTTCAGATCATCACCTGAACAACACAGCAGACGCTGTCAGGTGTTATCAGGTCAAACACACACACCTGAAGATACATCTGGTGTCAAGTGAAGAAGCATGAAGCTCTGTAGTGATCACAGGACTCAAGTCTAGTCAACTTTATTTATACTCACATTAACACAGAGACAGTGAGTCAGTCAGTGACTCAATGAGTCCGTGAGTTAGTCAGTGACTCAGTAAGTCAGTCAGTGAGTCAGACAGTGAGTCAGTCAGTGAGTCACTGAGTGAGCCAGTCAGTGAGTCAGACAGTGAGTCAGTCAATGAGTCAGTCAGTGAGTCAGACAGTTAGTGAGTCAGACAGTGAGTCAGTGAGTCAGTCAGTGAGTCAGACAGTTAGTGAGTCAATGAGTCAGACAGTTAATGAGTCAGTCAGTGAGTCAGACAGTTAGTGAGTCAGACAGTGAGTCAGACAGTTAGTGAGTCAGACAGTTAGTGAGTCACCGAGTGAGCCAGTCAGTGAGTCACCAAGTGAGCCAGTCAGTGAGTCAGTCAGTGAGTCAGACAGTGAGTCAGACAGTGACTCAGTGAGTCAGACAGTGAGTCAGTCAGTCAGTGAGTCAGACAGTGAGTCAGTGAGTCAGTCAGTGAGTCGGTCAGTCAGTGAGTCAGACAGTGACTTAGTGAGTCAGTCAGACAGTGACTCAGTGAGTCAGACAGTGAGTCAGTCAGTGAGTCACCGAGTGAGTCAGTCAGTGAGTCAAACAGTGAGTCAGTCAGTGAGACAGTGAGTCAGACAGTGAGTCAGTCAGTGAGTCAGACAGTGACTCAGTGAGTCAGAGAGTCAGTCAGTGAGTCAGACAGTGAGTCAGTCAGACAGTGAGTCAGACAGTCAGTCAGTCAGTGAGTCACCGAGTGAGCCAGTCAGTGAGTCAGACAGTGACTCAGTGAGTCAGACAGTGAGTCAGTCAGACAGTGAGTCAGTCAGTCAGTGAGTCAGACAGTGACTCAGTGAGTCAGTCAGTGAGTCAGTGAGTCCGTCAGTGAGTCAGTCAGTGAGTCAGTGAGTCAGTGAGTCCGTCAGTGAGTCAGTCAGTCAGTGAGTCAGACAGTGAGTCAGTCAGTCAGTGAGTCAGACAGTGAGTCAGTCAGTCAGTCAGTCAGTCAGTCAGTCAGTGAGTCAGATAGTGAGTCAGTCAGACAGTGAGTCAGACAGTTAGTGAGTCAGTCAGTTAGTGAGTCAGTCAGTCAGTGAGTCAGTCAGTCAGTCAGTCAGTGAGTCAGTCAGTGAGTCAGTCAGACAGCGAGTCAGTCAGTCAGTGAGTTTCACACACACAAACATGAATAAAACAACATGAGCACGTTTAATACACATGGAGGAAAAATGATTTATTCACTGCCCACAGACAGACAGACAGAGAGAGAGACAGACAAAGAAAATGATCAAGTCAGTGATCTATGTGATCAAAATGTTCTTACTCACCGTCTCAGTGCTTGTGGAAGGATCCCAGATGGTCAGAGGATCCTTTCTTCAGATTAATGTGGACACAGCGTCACATCGTCCCTGATTCTGTCGGCACTCCAGTTCAAGACAAGTCCCCAAAAATAAAATCCGTCCACTGGTCTCCAGCATTTGTCTTGTTTGGAAGGCCGTGCAGTGATTTGTTTGATGCACTTTTCACGGCGTGTTTTCAGCGACATGGCGACACTACTACTTCACTTTCACCTCATTGGCTCAGCTTGAAAGAGGCTGGCAGTGAGGGGGCGGGGTGATGTAAATGATTAGCTATTGATTATCCCGTTTCTACACAGAAAACTCAGATTCTTACGGCTTGTAAAGCTGACGTGCCATCTTGTTGGGGGGAGAAAAATGGACGGTAGTATTAAGCTACTTCATATTTTCACAGCTTTTATTTTAATATCTGACTTTATATAAAAAACGCACAACCTGAACACATTTTAGAAATGGGACAATTCTCAACATGTATTCATCAAATTAATGAGATGAACCGATATTGAGAATCACCGCATCAACTATCCACCACAGAGCATCTGTCATTATTTGAAGAAATGGACCAGCTGACCTGCAAACTCCAAAGCTCTTCAGGTAGCTGCAGAGAGGCCTGGTGGTCTTCTGGTCCTCCCGGGCCACATGGACACTCTGGGCAAAGGACAGCAGCTCAGGGGGCAGCAGGGCGCTGGTTCGGACCAGGTAACGCAAAGCCCCAACTATATGTCTGGCGTCCCTCTCAGAGATGAGCAGCACCGACCTGGTGAGATGAGGGCAGCTCGCTTTTTCATCCTGAGGGGGAACCTAAGAGAAGAAATCACAGAAATCAACCTGGAAACTGAAACTGTAGATACGTTAATTCTCTGATCATTTATGAAGGAACGGAGGATTTTATCCACCAGATTCATCCTTTCCCTTTGTTCTTACTCGTTCTGAGAGGTTTCTGAAGTTCTCTACCAGGCAGAAGAGTCAGCTGCCAAATGCTTTGGGCAAAGCTGGGAAGCCGTAGTGGACAAGACAAGTTGCATCTGTGATTCCCAGACACTTTAGACAGTCATGGGTGGTCACTAGAGGTCAAAGGTCAAATATGACACAAATGAGAAGGACAGCAGCACTGTTTATGTTCAGGAAGGAAATCTAGCAAATGGCTCAGTTATCTTTACTGTTAATGAAAATTTGTCCATGTTAGCAGTTTACCCAGAATAACATGAGTCCTGGGGCCGATGTCTTTCCTCCACTGCTGGAGGACAAAATCAAACTGGTGGGTTAACCCCTCATGGGTCTTGAGGCAGAATCCTAATTTGTTGCTCAAAGCCTGAATATTAGAAAAGATAACAGTCAACTCAAGGAAGACTCCCCTTTGGTTTATCTGTCATTGTCAACTGTCATTAGCGCACTCCATCTGTGGATGGAGGCTGTGGATGGAGGCTGTGGATGGATTGTGCTGATGGAGGCTGTGGATGGAGGCTGTGGATGGATTGTGCTGACGGAGGCTGTGGATGGAGGCTGTGGATGGATTGTGCTGATGGTAAAGGGGTTTTCCCACTAATGGGAAACTGTCACTCTGTCATTGAAAACAAAAGGTATGTTACACCTGCATTACAGCAGGGAGGCAGCGGCGCCGTCTGCTTCCTTTCAGTACCCATGGTAACCAGCTGGTACACTGATAATCTATTAGAAACTGATAGAAATGACATAAAGATGTTATTCTGATGAACGATGAAGTATGCATCCCGCTCTCACTGCTCTTCCTCTGGACTTCAGGTTATTGCTGATTCCACTTCCAGTGTTTCCCCTACCATTATATTAGGGGGGCGCCCCGCCAGGCCCCCCCCGCCCCCCCTATAGAACAGGTCTATACCTTGTTCGTTTATGAAATAAACTAAAAAGCCTTATGGTATTTATCATATTTACACAACGGCATGTCATTTCTGTCTGTACAAGGTCGCACGTTTACAATTCTCCTCTGCTCTCTGCAGACCACAGCTGTGCACCGAGGGGAAACACTGAAATCAGTCAACAGCTTTCAATGTTGAGTGTTTTCACTATTTCTCTAGGTGCTATTCATCCACTGCTTGTGCACTTGCTCTTGTCAACTGGACTTTGGTGAGCGGTAATGTATTCGTACAGTCATGATGTTTGGTTTTCTGCTGTCTTGCTGCTCACCGTCTCCTGTTTGATTCATTTGTTATTTGTTATTTCTGATTTCTTCAAGGCGACCTCAGCGTTACAGTCCTGGTCCTGGCCATTAAATTTACTCACATCTTGCAGACATCATATACTCTTTGGTAATTGCAGGTTATACAGGTTCTCTAATATAACACTTAGTCAGTGCTGACAATGGCACATTATGCTGATAAGTAATTACATTTCATCGCTTCTTCTGTTGCTACTTCGTCGTTACATTTTGCTTATTGCTACATCGTGATCGCGTCTGCTAATTGCTGCATGTCTGTGCTGTCATGCTCATGGTCTTCGTGATGCGTCCAGAGTTGGCGACACTGTGTTTACTGTGGCCCTCTAGAAATACAGCAGTATTAAGTGTTCGCGGGTCCTCTCTGCCTTTGATGCTAACATTGTCCCCGAATGCAACACCAAACTGAAATGATGAAAGACCAAAAGGAAGAGGAGCGAGCTGGACTCCTGTGACAGTAAAGGTGTGGTCTGGGCTCTCCTCACAACAAGTCTGTTAATTAATGTAAAATAATTTGTGTCAACACGCAGCTGACTGTCCTATAGGAGGCCAGACACAGGACACTCAAATAATGATAATAATAATAATGATAATAATAATAATAATAATAATAATAATAATAATGATACCTGCTGGCTAAAGCTTAGGGCTCCTTTTGTTTCAGTATTCATTCACAGCACATTGCTGTTTTTAATCTCTAACCTCAAAGTTTTTCGGCATCGTGTACTTTTTGTTAATGTCTGACCTCTTAGCAGATTACCACCTTCGTTTGTTTAGTCTTGGCCTGTTTCATTCCTGCATTCTTCTAACTATTCTAACTATCAGGCTGTGGTTTGAGGGGGATTGTGCCCTGACTTTTGGGGGATTTATCTTGGTGTTGCTCAGAGCGACCCCCCTCCATTACAAACATCTCCCACCGTGATAAGACTTAATTATCACGTCATCTGTCACATGAAACAATAGTCTTCATTCACTTGTCTCTCCTGATTCAATTAGAAATAGTGTCACTGCTGTTTGTGATCGTGTCTTTTAAAGTATATACTTATTCCACATATTTGTCCGGTGTGCCTAAACAGAGAGCAGGAGATACAGGAGATAAGCCCCTCCCCACAGATGGTCGTTTTAACGTCATCACTGTAGAAGAAGATATAAAATATAAAACATTTTACTTTCTAAATTCATGAGGTTATTATGAAGACCAGCTCTATGTGTGATTAGAAATGGATTCTGGTGTTTACAACCAGGCGACCGCTCCCACAAGAACTGACCTTCCACCACCTGTTTGTCCCCGGCGGAACCTTTCCGGTACTTTAGGGCCACATTACAGGTAAAATGTGTTTGTTAGAATGCCAAAAAAGAGAACACTGACGTTGGGCTGATATTGTAATAAGACAAAGATTTAAAGCACTGTAATGTACAGTATCATGTTCAACAGGCCTTCTAAAAGTCCGGATCTCTGTCCACATCTGGACCGAACCGCTATCCCGCCAAGTCAATCCAGACATGATCGTATCGCCGCAGCCCTTGGATCGCATCCAGCCCACCACATTTCCAAGAGTATTAATGAATTCAGGAAATACAGTGACTGTTGATCAGCCTGCCAACCTCTGGCAATGAATCAAAAAGTCTGTATTTCATTGGTGTCCTGCTCTACGAATCGTCACAGAGAATCACAAAGCTTGTCTACTCATCACTTTGTTTATTTTCATTAGCTAAATATATAAAATATAATAATATAATAATAAAATCAGCTGAGGACCTTTGAGCGATGAGTTTGAGGACCCCTGATGTACAGAATAACTGAAACTGTATTTCACCTTGAACACATCTTCCACCTCCTGAGCAGAGTTGGATACAATCAGAGTCTTCTGGCAGACGTCGGGGCAGAAATCCAACACACCCAACAGTACTGAGATCTTGCTGTCCTCCAGGCTCGTGAGGACGATCTGTGGGACGGTTAGGACAGACACAGACATACAGCTGAGCAATAGATACAAACGCTAATCTTGATTATTTTATTATAAAATGTGAGCTCATTAGTTTTATCAGTGTTAATTAAGGGACACATTATTCAGCTGCACTTTTAGCATCTTCACTTTGTTGACTAAAAATAGTTATCTGTCAGTGAGACATGGCAGCAACATGAAGTTCTAATGATGATTCGACCTGCTGAACGTCACCATAGAGCGCCGCTTCCTCAGGAACAGCCACCACAATGCATGTGCTTGGCTAACAAACCCTCCATGTGACCAGTCCACCTTCTGGCCACAGCGATGAGCTGCTGAGGACAGGAAGCGTTCTCCTCGCTGGACGTCACCTTCTGGAAATGCTGCAGGATGGTCGCCATCTGACAGGAAAGCATTCATGTGCACAGAAAAGTTGAATCTTGGGAATAAAACAACATACTCATGGAAAAACAAATTTAACAGGTGATGATATTTGTCCTGTTTGGACAAAAACATTTATCATCATCAAGCAGAAACTGCGATGAAATGAAACTGTCGCTGTGGCACCTTCAGATGTGGCCAGTTCACATTAACTGGGACAAACTTCTGTCCGCTGAACATGGCTGAAACTAGCAATTATTTTCACTGTCGATTAATCTGTCAATTACTTTCCTAATTAATCAATTAGTTGTTTGGTCTACAATATGTCTATCAGTGTTTCCCAAAGCTCAAGATGATGTCCTCAAACGTCTTGTTTTGTCAACGAGCAGAGAAAATACTGTCACAGAGGAGTGAAGAAACAAGAAAATGCTCACATTTAAGAAGCTGGAGTGGACTTTTTTTTTCTTAAAAACTCAACTGATTAATCAATGATCAAAACAGTTGTCAATTAATTCAACAGTTGACAACTAATCAATGAATCGCTGCAGCCGTAAACCTCTGTGTGCTTTATTTACTGATGTCCAACAAGCTGACTGACAGCTGGCTGTTCTGTGATCGCTGTGGAAAGCATCTCGCCGACCGCGTCACGTGACTTCCAGGCTGCCAGTTAGCAGAAGCTGTTCAGTGTGAATTAAGATCAGACCGTCACCTGATCCGGAGCGAGAGAAAAGAGTCGGTCAGCCTCGTCCAGCAGCAGGTGGTAGAGACGCAGAAACAGGAAGCAGCAGCAGGACAGCAAAGTGAAGGGAGTAGATACCGACAGCAGGCCTGGTGGAAAACACACAGAACACCAAGGATATGACAAGTTTTAACTACCTGAGTTTGGAATGATCCAATTTATAAACAAATTAATGCATCTGGAGATTTTCCACAACAACCTCACAAATGTGGAGTCATTAGCTGACGCCTACTGACATAACGGAGACTGAGCTTCACTCACAGTTTTTGGGGATCCTGGCATTGACCTTTGGCACACACACATTTACATCTGAACATTTGTACTATTATTATTAGCATTATGGTTATGTCATCTTTATGGTTGTTTGTAACTTTGTTTTGTTTTTTAACCTGCTTTTTTTTTACCTTTTTAAGTATTTCATCCTTCTTTCTAACTGTGTGTTGAGCAATTTGTACTGCAACAAAGCAGTTTCTCTGCGGGGATCAATAAAGTTTTCTGAATTTGAATTAGGAAAGTCATACTATAGCTGGTTAAAGATGCATTTCTGTCTCAGTGGTTTTCTTCTGGAGGTCAGTAAATAATGTGTTACAGTAATCGAGGTGGCTTAAAATAAAGAATGAATCAGTTTTTCAGCATCTGTTTGATTTATTAATGTTCTTGTGTACTTTAGTTGTTTCTAAGGTGGAAAAATGAAGTTCTCATCTCCTTGCTGATGTGGGACTAGAAGCTCAGGGAGTTAATTTCACTGATTATTAAACATTTCTCTTTTTGTTTCAGGGCGACTAGTAGGATTTCATTTTTTCAGCATCTTTTTAACTTGAAGAAATTATTGCTCATCCATTGATTTATTGATTAACAGACAGTGATGGATGGACAGCTGTGTGTCATCTGCATAGAAACAAACATTGTGCTCTCTAATGACACCACCCAGTGGCAGCATGTATAACGAGAACAGTAATGGACCAATCAGCTCCCTGCAACCCCAGAACAGACGTCATGTTTCTCAGACACATGATACACAGTAAATGTCTGACAGCACAGTCAATCAAAAGAAGGCTCTGTGTAAAGGCAGGTGTGGTGAATAACAGAGTATTTTAGAAGTTAAATGTAGTAATGTTGAATATAAAAACCGGTTCTGATATAATAACGGACCTCCTGCCTGGTGCTGACGTACTCACCCCTGAGCTGGAGGTGAGGGAGGTGAAGACAGAGCTGAGCAGGATGTGGGTGAGGAGTGGGGCGAGGTAGCTGAGAGGCTGCTCGGCATCTTGGGAGATGATGACGGTGTTGCATCCTCGAGCCACAGCTGGCCAGCTATAACGGTCGGCTGGAGACAGACTGCTGTACTGTCCTCTCTGCATCACCTGGAGACAGAGTGGAAACTCGGTTGGAGTTCAAACATCAGTGTGAATTAACAACTTCCCTGATACAAACTGTAAGAGTCCGGCTCTATTCCGCCCAGTCCTAAGCCCCAGTTCATCACCAGGGAAGGTCACTGATGGATCTGCAGTCCAATCAAGATTTCCCTTCTTCAGTCTCCTGTGCTGCTAGTCCCTCAACACGACTAAAAGCCACCCAGTTCATCCAGAGCTACCTCTGATACCTGGAGACTAGGGCTATCAAAATGACCTTTAAATAATCCCTTTAAAAAGATAATAAACACGCAAGTTCAAACCATTCAAATATCTATTTTTATGCATTCTGTCCATAGGAGGAACAACCAATACAAGGACTATACCGTGTTACTGAATTATTTGCTTGTAACTGCTTGACCTTAGTTTTCAATCAATAACTGAGACGCTGTGTGCTGAGTTTCCAGCTGGTGTTGGTCCTTGCGTCCTGAAGACTTCAATGTCCCGGACAAACTTCCGGTTGGATAATATCTGATTATGGACCTTTTTCCCATGTTTTTTGTGTCCAAGTGACTAATGGAGACCATTTTAGAATTTCCTTTAGTATTGAGCCAGAGCGCTGCAGCCAGCAGGCACGAAATGGACTGCAGTTTAATGCCTCCAGGCGTACCGTCAATGTACGTCCACTGAAAGTTTGTTTTTGCCACTGACAGGCTCAGATTGTTATAATGAGTGACTGACAACATTATGGAAAGGATCCCTACAGAGAGATGCCTTTTTGTTAAGGAGTAAGATCCTTTTTTTTTTAACAAGGAACAGCTGTTATATTGCTCTCACCAAATACCAGACTCCATTCACAGAAACAGTGATTTTATCATCGAAAGACGCACTTCATTCAAACAAATACAAAATAAAACTCACCACAACCGTCTTGGTTCGTCTTTTCACTGTTCCAGCAATCACCAGTAATGAAATAAGCCCTTAATTCACTGAATTGGGAGAGGAGCAAGAGGGAGGGCAGACATCAGAGAAGCAGTGGGGGAAACAGCACGTGGAGCCAGAATATTTTCAAATCTAACTCTGAGATTATGACATTATAACAGGATATACTTTAATATGTTGGAGTTCAACTGATTTTCCTAGTTTAAAAAAACAAACAAACAGTGATTACTGGACAACAGTAAACACATAAAAAATACAGATTTCGGCTCACTGATCCAGGGATGTCCATGCAAAATGCACCAATGAAATTTTTTATTAACTCCCCTTAAATTTCCCATCCTATATCTCACATGGATATCCACAGAACATGACACAGCATTTTCTCAAGAAATTATGGTTATCATAAATATACATGTCATTCTAGGATCTCAATCAAATCACCTACCTGAGTTTTTTCATCTCTTTTATAATTATCAAAATTGTTTTGTATTAAATCACCCTTACTTATGACATTTTCTACCTGGCCAGGTGTTAGACTCCAGTAGATGCATTATCCTCTGTCTAATAGTCTGTTAAATGTTAATTAATTCAACAGGAAGCTGACATCTTTTGGGGTCTTTTCTCTCTTAATCAGTCAGTGACCCTGTTTTTTCCTGCATTCGTTATCAATAACTGTAATCAACCAAAATTGCAGCGCATTAAATAAAAAAAATGTCATCTCTGCTTCTTGTTCCTAAAATGCAGTCTATGGGCAGATTTCATCACCACTTTAATGTTTTGCCCTGTGTGCCATTGTTTCCACAACACTGGTATTTTGCTATTGTGAGTCAAGAGCCTGCAATCAGCTCCACCAATCAGAAGTATTAACATGCGAGTCAGTTCCAGCTCAGCTGCCTCGGCCCAAATGGTGATGCAGCAGTTGATTATGGGCTACTGCCTGATTCTAAACTGCTGAATATTTAATTGACTCAATGTAACATTACACTCCAAATGGGCTCATATCATGTCATTATAACTGAATTAAAAAAAATACAACAGATGTGATTAATTAACTCATTTGTGATTTTATGGGCTTCAGAGATTCATTAACGTGTAGTGGGTCTGGGAAGTATGGCAGCATTTTTTCCGCTGAGTCAAAACCTGACAACCCCCTACCACTGCCACCTGCTGCAACCACATACACAGGAGTGTCATGAGAAAATATATTATTATCTGCATCATTGCCTTTCTGAGGTATAACTTTCAGATTAGCTTGGATGTAAATGGTAGGCTGCGAATGCAGTAAATTCAGAGACCCTGGGAAAGAAATGTTGACTGCAATTAAGCTCATATGGAGGTGTGCGTGACTTAAAGTAAAAATGCTTCGCTAAAGCAAAGTAAGTCTTTAAACAGTGTGACACCTTCCTGTGGGCGATGCTTTTCTACTTCACTTGAGCTACACAATAGAAGCACATCATCCAAGAGTCTCAGTTAAAATGAAAAACAATTTTTGCCTCTGGTTCAGTGATACTTGATGTAATCCACAGAGTTGTTTGACCAGTGTTTATTTCAAGTCCTCCTGAGCTATTCACTTGCTTGGGAATCAAAGTCTAAAGCTAGACTAATTTATCTTGTGCTTTTCTCCGAATCTCCGAGTGCTGTGGTGATTTTTCAGTTCCACCAAACCCAGGAATGTTAGTTGCATGAAAACAAAATGCTAAGTGTGAAAATGCATGATGAACTGCGTTTGTACACAAGAAGATTGACGAGCTGATGGTGTTTTTGTGTGTGTGAGCATAACCCCATTATATGTCTGTTTGTACATGAACATCTGACGTAGCCTGTGTGTTCATGCGTATGCCGTGCTTATGCATACCATGCTTGTGTGTGCAACATAAATGTTGCGTTGGCGTTTTCTACCGTCTGTGTCAAGATGAGTGATCTGTCAAGATGAGAGCTATATTGCGCTGCCTGCATATGTTTCATCTGAATTCCATACATGATGAAACCCAAAGGGGAGGTTTCATCTGTGCATTCTGCCGATGTCACGGTTAGCGCTGGTGAGCCGTTGATGCCGGAATCAGTGTATTCAGTATATCACACAAGCAGAGCTGTAGTCATGCTGAAAGGCACAGAGGATTTCAGACAGTCTTTGATACAAGGTAAAACAGGCCGAGAGAACACATACTCCGCTGATCCACACAGACGATAGCAGCCTATTAGCACCTGCAGTAAGCCTCAGCTCTGCTGTTTGGAGATCAGTAGTAGAAAATATATAAGAAAGTCAGCAGAACAACTTGGGATACAACATGTTGTGTGTCTTACTTAACAGCTGCTAGATTAAAGCTGCTAAGCATTGGTAATTAGTGAGCAAATTGGGGATTAGGAATAGCATCATATAATGTAGATATTGTATACCAGGTGCTATGTTGACTTTAATTTTACTGAATGACATTTAAACTTGCAATAATTGATATTTCGGGCTCTTGGGAGTGGCAAAAACAAGCTCTAAACGCAAAGCACATATTATCACCTCATAAAGTTGGTGAATGTGATTTAAATGCGCAGAAACATTAGCATTCAGTTTGCGTTATCTTACCACCTGATGAATGTAAGTCCTGTTTTTGCTCTCACTTTCAGCTCTGTTTTTGGTCTCCATCATCTACTGAGGGAAATGTGTACTAAATTCTTTTCTGTGTTCACCAAGTAGTCACAGTTGCCGTTGTCTGTGTGCGTATGGTGGGCTTTTAACATCTTTTTGCTGAAAACAGCTGCATGCTGCATTGAGAAACAACGCTGGTGAGAGTGAACAAAACATTGAGCTGAAATATGCTAAAATGATCTTTAAAGCTCAGTCGAGTGATAGAACCATAAATGACTCTTTTCACATTACATATAGCAGTTTAACGGTACAGTTATGAATAATCTGCATCATGTACTATAAACTTTTCTAATCTGATTCTATCTTGGTGGAAATCCAGATACATAGCAGGTGGCTAATTAGCAGTGATATGTTGTTTCCCCAGTGAAGAGTTGTTGTTTACCCGACAGTGTCAGACCTTTGCCCACTCCGACAAATGAGGACAAAACACACAGCCATCATTTGCACTGCCTGAAGATTTGCGTAACCTCGGCTCCTGATATCACCATTTTCCAATTTCGCCATCTAGTCTCAGTGGGACATAATCAGTCGTTAGCAGTTGGCCAGTGGCACTTGCTGGTGATATCCTGTCCAAGATAATAACAACAGCATCTCATAAGGGGGATAACCTGCCTTATTGCTCGATGGATTTACATACAGCAGGTAATCATTGTGACCGCAGGCTATCTGTGACTGATGGTGTGTGTCAGCACTGTACATGCAGCCTTTGTTTTCATTTGGCAATCAGGCCTGTCGGGCCACGCTGCTGCAGAGATCAGTGTACCATTTGGATGATTGTAATGTGTGTGATTGTCTGTGCGTGTGCGTGTGCGTGTGTGCGTAATTCATCTAAATGCTTACCTGTGGGCCATCATCTTTGCTGCCTCCATGTATCCATCTCACTCAATGTTGCTGTGAAGCAGAGAAAACATAGGGCTCCTTTCACAGGAGACCACACCATTACAGCAACCTGATTTACTGTCCCACAGAGGCTTTGATATTAAAACACTGTTGTACAATAATCCATTTTAAAAGAAAACCCAAATTCAGAAATATGCTAATAAGGGGAAGTGTGTGTGTTTGCGTGTGTGTGTGACGGTGTGTGTGCGTTCAGCGGCACACCAGGGATTTATTCAAAAGGCAG
>JAPZEA010000023.1:31992063-32002982 GCA_029783685.1 Heniochus monoceros | reverse complement strand
AACAACTACATAAACTAATCAGTCAAAAACAGTCGCTGGTAGACTTTTAAAATTAGGATCTTGTAAGAGCGTCTCAAATGTGCTTTGCATACATAAAACAATGATAAGAGACTAAGACTAAAGCTAAGCTACATGTCTGTTTTGTCAATAATCACTCAATAATCCACGTAAAGGGCATGAAAGTACACAGCATTGCTCTTGCACTGCAGTAAAATGTAGGATCAGACTCTTATTTCCTGTTTGGCTGCTTAGTTTATGTAGTTGTTTGCATTTTGTCAATTTTAACGTTACAGGGAAAAATCTGTTAGGATGAGAGCTAGCCGTTGCAGGGTTTGTTTGAGTGCAGCACAGGGCTGCTAACGTTAGCTAGATTGATGTAGCCTGTGACCCTACAAGCTAATGCTGTCAGTTAGCCCGACATGCTAACAATGGCAGCTTTTGTTGCAGAGACAAACACACTGTTTAATCAATTTCTTACGCATATTAAGTTTTGCTCCCACTACAGCTCCATGCACATCATTGCATGTGGAGAGATCCAAAGCTTGACAGATTTGTAGTGCCTAGTTATGGTTGCTAAGCTATGATTGGCCAATTGCTGATCAGGGGAGGGGTTTAGTGAACGGTCAGTTGAAAAGTGCTGAATGTGTTAGCTTTAACAGTCCCTAACTTCACTTTTTCTTTTCCTCCCTGCTCGGCACCAGGAGGAGGACCCTGACTGTGGCGGGGCGTCCAGCCTGAGCCCCTCTCTTTGGCTAACGGTGGCCCTTCAGCTGGTGCTCCTCTGGGTTTTGACTGGATCCAGACACCCCGCCATCCCTTCATGACCTCTGAACATCCCGATCACGCCTTCCCTCTCTCTCAATTATGTCCAAAACGGCAACCAGCATGCAACGCTGCCACCGAAATGACGAACGCCGATGAGAAGCGCTTGTAACAAACAAACGAAAACCTGTGAGCCCCACATCCGGCCAGTTTCTTCTTTTGCTACGTTCATTTTCAGGGGTTTGTCAAAGCGATTTCATCAGGTGCAAAGGTACGAGTGACGAAAGAAATGTGTACTGGAAGAAATCGGCTTGAAAGATGAGGCAGAACTTTACCTGCGCCTATCGTTCATCCCATTAATGGTCCCCATCAGCTGAGATTAGAGGAATCCAGAGATTAATTTTGATTGGCAACTTCTGAACTTTCTCTGGCTTGATGTCATTGATGAAAGAGATCGGACTGCCTTATAGTATCAGAGATTTAAGTCGTGATGTGGGGGGACTTGGTGTTTATCGAAGAGCAGTTTTATTCATCACTGCCAGAAACTGCACTGCCCTTTGCGAGCGTAAAGTTTATTTTGAATCGATTTGCTGTGGCTAGTTATTAGGTATTTATTGTTTTGTGGTTGAGAATTCGGCTGAGATTGCAGTAACAGATGCCAAATTGTTACATCACAAGCTTTTGCCCTTCACTTGCCTCCATCGTGTGGCTGATAATAATGTTGTCGCAGCCTGATTTTTAGATAGCACTACCCAGAACATTTTCACAGTATCTCTGATGGTTCATCTTTACTTTCGCCCCAGTGTTCTTTCATGTAGATACTGTATTTGCAGTGTGGAAATCATATTCATCGTTACGTTTATGCACAGAAACCCTTCAACTGCCACAGCGCGCCTGGTTGTGAGTGTACGGATTTTAACTTTGTAGCTAATCGTTTTAACCAATCAAGAGCGGTGAATTATCGGGATTTCCCACCGTTGGTGTTGGATTGCTCCAATGAAAACTTTGTTGCCATGGTGCGCATAAACCAATCAGGGTGAGCCTGGCTGGTGGCCTATGCATGCTCATTGGACAAAATCTCTAGTGCCATGTGGACTGTGTGACGCAGACGAACCCTTTAGCTTTGTACCCAGTGGGCATCTGATGTCAATTCAACATCAATATGACATTAAACACTGATATCAAATTGTCATCATAATTTGGTCAAAAACGTAAATCAACATGACATCAATCCTTTGACATCAATTTGATATATGTCAAATAATGATTTTATTGATGTTATTTTGACATTGTTTCTATGTCAAACTTTTGCAAAAAAAAAAAAAAAAAAAGCACAGATGGAAAGATCCTGCACCGCCTTGTATTGCAAACAGAATTGGCTTTTACGTAGATGAACGTTCGGTCTCACAGTATAACAGTATAACAAAACATTTTTATTCTGAAACAAATCATCCCAGGTTGGATTGATCTCCACAGCTATGCAGCTGTGCTAACAGGTAACTGACTAACTACAGGTGTAAACTACAGGCCTAACACAAACAGCACAAGTGAACAAAAATGCAATAGTTAAACATCACTGTCAGCTGCAGCAGTCTTGCGGCCACCACCACCTTTCCTGTCTGGCGCTGAGCGCAAATAGGCCGCCATCCGGGACACAATGGCAGCCTCACTGGCTCCAGGCTGTGACTGCTGAATGGAATCTGAAAAAAAAGCACATTTTGCAAGTGTTTAGTATAAGGTCAATTTTTGTGTGGAGGAACTCCACACCTAGGAAAGGACTTGTGACTCGCATTTGTGTGTGTTGGTGTGAGGGGGAGAGAGAGAGGGTGCAACTAATATAGATATACACACACACACACACAGATTGATGCACAAACACGACACTGCGCACAGCCTCCACACGGATATGGGGGTTCACCCCGTCTTGTTTTATTGAGGATTAAAAATGTATCAAAACTTCTTACATATTATATAGGCAACAGGCAAGTCAGTCAAAACCTAGGTGATAGTGTACAAACAGAAATTCTATTTACCTATCATGACTTTGCAAAGGGTCATTCTTCGAAAGGCACCTTTTCCACCACCACCATCCATATTAAGTCCCGACATCAGTTTATTTGTAAGGACTCTGTCAAACACATACACACAATTAAATCAAGGTCAGGCCAAAGTACAGTGGAAAAATATATACAAATTGAGGAAATGTCATGGTAGACGTTATATTTATTCATACAATAGGTTTCTGGTGCTGTGAGGGGAGTGTCAAAAACTGATAAAGAACACTACTTAAAAGAGACTAACCTTTTCATGACGTTGCTCACATTTTCACGAATGCTGGCTCCACCAATCTTCACCATTTGAGCTGTCTGAAGAAATAATTTTGCATACCATATATATAAATATAATATATACTGTATAAATACACACTCACGGGGGGTATTTGGAAGGGGAAAAATTGTAGTTTGGATTTGTAACATCAACAACAATGTTCAACATTTGTAGATTTTTTGTGACCCAGTCCTGTTACTTTTCAGACACACCGTGTGTGTGTGTGTGAGTGTGTGTATACACACAAACAATTTACTTACCATCAGTTTTCTTTTCTCATCAGATTTCAGCTGTCCGTTAAGATCTTTGAGGTCATCCATGGAGTCAATGACTTACAGATGAAACACTGAGTCCAGGGGCACAGATCGCTGGCCAACTTCGGAGAGTTTTGCTCTATTGTCCGCCAGCAAAAAAAGCACTCTCTTTTGGAACTCTATGTCAGACCAAAGAGAGCAATATCACTTAATATTCTGTACAATATTTTTTTTCTCCATGCAGCATCCTGGGCATCCGTCATCTGATTGGCCGATGAAGGTGCTACGTGATTGGCTGGTGCGCTCACAGACAGCGCAACATGAGCTGTGTTCAAAATCGCTCCCTATCACGGATATAGTGCACTACATCATATACACGATGTAGGGAATAGGGAGTGAGTGGATGAGTGGATGATTTCGAACACAGCTATATTGGCTTGGTGTTTAGCATTTGTTTGACTCAACGCGCAGAAGATATTTTCCCTGCTGTAGTGCTAACTGGTATAACTGCTAACTATTAGCATCAGTATAACTCCCTCCACACTGGTGGCTAATTACCGGGCCTTTTCACAGACTTTGAGTCACGTTAAATACGGAAAAATTGCAGATTATTTTAAATAGTGGCATTTACTGCAGTTGAGCGTGGATAGGCCTATAGCCATTAGCGTTAGCTACTATTAGTTGGCTAACTGCTATTAACATCGCTTAATGTCACGTGTTTTGAAACACTGACGATACACCCTTTACAATTTAAGGTCACTGTGCACTAATAATGACAGCAATATAACCATAATGTGCGTACCTACCAACAAAAAGCTTTTAGCAATGCTGACGAACACACAGTCGCTGGTTGAGAAGACACCGCAGAAGACCTGACTTCCCGGCTTGTGCCTGGTGCGAATCTGGGCACGCCCCCAAACACCTGGGTACCTATGAGTGTCTCAGAGCGCACTGTGAGGCGGGACTTTGGTATGATGACATCGAGGGGCAAATCGCAAACAACTAGGTTGAAGCGGATTGGCTGATGTTGATTGATGTATTTTCTGCATGAATATTTGGATTAAGAGTTTAATAGCTTCATGCTAGTTGCCAAGTCTTTTGTCTGTTATCATCCCTAAAGCAAGAACAAAAATGCTTCAACTTTGGCAATAGTGCAGCAGTTTTATTGGGACATCAATGTGACATCAATTCAATGCCTTGTTTCCAGACATCAAATCAACGTCAATTTGATGTCAAATTTTGTGCAGCAACGTTGTTTTGATGTCAAATATATTGATTAACAATGTATGATGCAGTAATTGGATGTGAGATTGATCCTTTGGTTGGACCTTTTTACAACCAGAAGGAGGTCAAAGCTTCTGTAGGCTATTTATCATTGTTGTCAAAATCTTGACCAATCTTCACCATCAAATTCATGTCACGGTGCCCGCTGGGTTTCTATGTCGGCTCTGTACTTTGGAAATATTCTCTCACATTCAGGGACATCTCTGCGCATCTCTTCACAGGAGGGAAAGTGTGCCAAATTTGGAGACGCGGATGACAAACCGTCTCGGAACAGTGTCAGTTTGCGCCGAAAGGCGCTCATGTGTGCGTACAGGTCCGACACAGTTTGATATCTCCCCTGCAGCTGTATGTTAAGATGGTTTAAATGTGAAGTGATAGAAAGAAAGGCCAGGTCGCACAGAAAAGCTGTATCCCTGAGTTTGCGGCAATACGCACTCGTATCACAGCGAAGACAGTCCTCCAAAAACACAGGGAGTTCATTGCGCAGCGCAAAAAACCTCTCCAAACACGTTCCGCGGCTCATCCATCTGATGTCAGTGTGCATCTGTAAATCCCCATAGGCGGCATTCACCTCTTCCAAAAAACTGCCTCTAGCGGTTGGAGGCAAAATTACACCTGTGGTCGAGACAGTCTGCTGCTTCAAAAGCAGTGAAGCCAACGATTAAAAATTAGAAATTAATTCACCGCACCAAGTGATGCTGTGAGCCGCATGCGGCCCGAGGGCCGCCAGTTGCCCATCCCTGAGTTAGATGAAGGAGATGTCAGTGAGTTAGATGAAAGAGATGTCAGTGAGTTAGATGTCTGTCTGCTGCTGCGCCTCATATTAACTCAGTCCGTCCTGTTCCTCAGACCAGCAGCAGCTTCCTGGACCTGGTCCTGGTGGAGAGCAGCAGGCTCAGTGAACAGTACCTACCTGCAGTGCAGAGGTTTGTGGTGTTTGACCTCGGACTGACTCTGCTGCCAGTCGGTGGACACACTGAAGCCTCTCAGCTCATCGCTCAGATCGTAAGTAGTGAAGACAGCTCAGTAAACCTGCAATGAAAACCACTTTCATTTGCTGAATGTGTTGTTCTTTCTTAAACTGTGTTGTTTTTTGCTTTGTTATTCACGAACAAACACAGAAATCAGTGTTGTAAAGTGTAAAGCACTTTGATTATTCTTTCTACAGAGGCTCCAGTACTGTCATCGTCATGGTTTTACAGGTTTTAAAGGCTTCTTCACACCATTTCCTTGTGACGCCTTCTTCATGTTTCCTGTGTCAGGTGTAGTCGACAGTCTGATATCACTGTCAGCTCCACCCGTCCATCACCCACTACTGAGTGTGACCACCACCTTCTCTCCACAGTCTCCAGCAGGACTACTTTGCAGGAATCTGACACAGGATCAGTTCCTCACTCTGGACCTGGTCCCATGTCTCTAATGTGCAGTGTAGAGAGTCCTCATGTCCAAACTGTTGAAACACTGAAGTCATGTGTTACAGTGTCAGTCACTCTGTTTGCTTCACAAACTGAAAACATCTCACTTCTCAGATCAAATTGTTCCATGAACTGAAGCTTTAGATTTCGCCCATGGAGTAGGTTTACTGCCGTTGTGCTGCTTTGTGCTGTCGTTTGAACGTGTGAAACTGGAATAATAAACCGTCCAGCTGACAACTTTTATCTCCACAAGATATTTCTCAACAGCACATATCTGATTTCGAAAGTGAAGGGTTTCCACAGATGTTTGCAGGTGGACTCTGGATGTGGTCGTCCTCTGTCCTCACACATCTGTCCATCTTACCGTCTGGCTTCTGTTCGTCAGACTGGATCTTCTGGCCTTCAGCCTGTTTGTTTAATGCAAAGCTTCTTTCAGTCTGAACCCAAATTATATTCAGGCGCTGATCAGTCAGTGAACACCAACACGAACACCTGAACCTTTCAGATCTGGTCCAGCATCAGCGTGAACTGCAGGCAGTTAATGTACAGACGTGTTGGTGGCGTGTTGGCGCTGAGCCAACAGCAGTCATCCACAGACCGACCTCAGCCACCAGACCGACTGGCCGGTGGGAGGCCGTCGAGGGTCACGGTCTGCAGGTGTTAACGATGTAACCCAGTCATGTGACCCACATCCCAAACACCTGGCAGTGGTACACTTTGTGGTCTGATGCTGATTTTCCATTCTGCTCTGACTGTTTCCAGGTTAACGGGGAGGGCAGGGACAACCCCTTCAGGAGGAGGGGTTCGTCCCAGTTGTTGGACCCGCCGGTCCTGGCTCTGGTCCAGCAGGTACCCGGAGTCGGCAGGGTCAAAGCTCTAACGCTGCTGCAGCACTTTTCCAGCATCCATCAGCTCTGCAACGCCGGCCCCACCGAGCTGGAGCCCATCGTGGGTCAAGCTGCAGCTCAGCAAATCCACAACTTCTTCCACAGACCCACTGCTGCCGGACCCTGAAGGCTCAGCTCTGGGCCTGTGTTTAACATTTGGATTTGCTTATTTTACTCTTGGCCCACATAGACGCTAACTTTTATTTGAAAGGCTGCAGTGCTACACAGTCTGACTCTCAGAGATGTCTCAGTCTGGACAGAAGTGGACGGACAGACCGACACTGCGGCTGTAAGAGACTGAGGGAGGTTGGTTTGATTCAGTGTCCCGAGTAACTTCCTCTGTTTGTTTTTTAGGTTTGCATCCGCACTAAAGAAATATCAGTCGTTTGTTTGTACCTATGATTTTTTCAATAAAGACAGAGTGAAATGAGACGTACGTCTGCAGTGGATGGACAGCGGTTTTACTGCCCCTCAGTTTGGGGCTGTACTGTAAATGCAGCGTGTGAATAATGTGTTTTTAAAATTCCTTCTTCTGAGAGTCGTCTTTGATATTTACACAGCCTGCCATCTTCTTACTTCCTGGGTCAACACAAGAACAACAGATCTGGTCCAGAGTTCTTGTCCTCGCCTCCACAGTGGAACATTACTGATGTGTTCCTGCAGCTGTTTCAGGAGGCCTGAATCAGACCGTTTTCTGTTGAGAAAACATGAATCCAGACGTTACACAGATGATATAAAAAGTAAAATCTTCAGATGAAGTACAGAAACTGTATTTTTGTACTTTCAAATGAGAGTAAATGTACTTTGTTACTGTGTGACTGTCGGTGTGTATCTGCTTCGTTCATCAACGCAGCTAATCCCTCTGCTCTGCACTGCTGCTGAACACCTTGTCTCCACCTGAACTCTTTCTCACAGGTGACATCAGAAGTTCTGATTGGACCACAGCAGCAGATCAACCAGCTTCTCTGTGATTTGCCATTTTTTAAGTAGGTGAAGTCAAATATTTGGAAGTCTTCTTCTGTGACATGTTGATTTTAGATGAAGATCAGAGTTCGGTGTTGATCAGAGCTGTTGGACCTGGATGTGTCCTCATGTGTCCACAGGCTGCAGTTTGTCAGGACCTCCACTAGAGGTCACGTGTTTAAAATAGAAGCTCTGTTATAGCGTTCATATGAGCCTCAAACACAGCTCAAACCTGTAATAACCACATCATATGATGTCAGCTCATGGTGTTTTAATCAGCTTTCATATCAATCACAGTAAAAGAAGTCAGACAGTAAAAACTCTCCTTTGATTCTGTTTATTTCAAAAGAAAAAATCAGAGAAGAAAATTAGTTTTGTCCAGTTTCTAAAAGGCTCTTCAGTAATTTGTGCTAGAAGGCAACACGTCTTACATGAACAGTGATCAGATAATAAAGACATTTAAGGAACATGCTAATAGTTTTCTAATGACCGGACAGTGTTGAAGGCAGCTGACTCAGTTATTAGAATACATGAAACTACATTAGATAATATCAGTGTGATAAAACTCTGACACCTCAAAGAAAAACACATAGATCAGAATCTGAAAAAAGAAAGTCTACATCAGTCATCACCCACAGATATACACTGATCACATCAATTTTAGTGAGTCTTTCTGTGGGAAATGGATCATTGAATGGATGCAGCTTGACTCAGTTTGGCTGCCAGCAGAGACAATCAGTCACCATCAGCAGAGGGACCAAAGTTTGAGAGTGAAGCATCATCACAACTTCTTTTTCTTTTGTGTCCAACATGATGAAGACCTCAGTGCCTCTGCAAAGTCTCTCAGATCCTGACTTAAAACCTCTGGACTGTTCCTGAAGCAGAACTGAACGGAACAGAGAGGCAGCCTTTCTTCATTACGCCCCAAAACTCTGGAGCTGCCTCCCTGAAGGTCGTGCAGAGCAGCGTCAGAGTGTTTTGTATTTGTTTTGTATTTCTGCTTTCACAATGTCTGTTTGAAAAAGGCCTGTAATTCTTATTAATGTGGGAACTAACACTAACCTTTGATATTATAATTATTGATGTGTTAATGTGTTCATCATTGCAATGTTGCAGCTGGTAAATGTGGAGCTGTTTTTTCTGTATATGCTGCTGGGTAGCTTGTGAATTTCAGCAAGGAATCAATAAAGTTTTATTTGTATCCAATTGAAGCACCATCATTTATTAGCTGATTTATGTTTTGTATCAATTATCAGAATCTCAGTCTCAATTATCCAAAACCTGGATGGTGATGTGTGGTAGACTTAGTGGAACAGGTGAGAAGCAGGTTTTTATTTCTGAGTGAAGAACCTGAATCTTGTTTGTTCACATGGAGCTGCCGGTTTGTCCCGGTGTCCCTGAACGCACCATGCTGGTCCTGGGTATTTAACATTCTACCCTGGACAGCGGCAGGTTGTTGCGCAAGCGCAGCCCATTCAGTCTGCATGAATACGGAGTGAGGAGAGGACAGGAGCTCTGGGAGTACTGGGACTGGGAGGACACAGTGGACTGGACGGACCGGACCGGATCCGGGCAGGCGGACATGGATGGACAGAACGGCAGCAGCAGCATCTGCTCTCAGCCGCACGGCAGCGTGACGGACGGCAAGAAGAAGAAGAAGAAGAAGATCCCGGACAGAGTGACTCTGAAGAAGGAGATTGGGCTGCTGAGCGCCTGCACCATCATCATAGGTGAGGCAGAAAACAAGAGGGATCAGCGCTGCGTTACTGAGCTACTGCACAACTTCACAAAGTGTAGGAAAACGCTGCAGGACTGACGGGCGAGGCTTTAACTAAAGGCTGACTCCATGCTGACTCACTGAGCAGGAACAAGTCAGAAGAAAGTAGGTCTCCATGTTTGTTTGCATCACATCAAACTGAGCTGAAGTGCTTACGTGGCTGAAATATATGAAGTCCAGAATCAGGCTGGTGGTCTCGCAGGAGAACTTGGTCTGTTGGAGCAGCAGGGACCTTTAAACGCACCTCAGACCATAATGTGAGCATCATCCAGACTGGATGGAGGGGGGCTGCACCACTCCGCCGTGCTGGTCTTAATATCAGCCGTGTGCAGAGCAGGACGGTGATGGACAAACGTCTGGTTTCCCCTGACTTCAGCCCAGAAAGTCACTTTATCCCACAGTGTTCTTAGAAATAGTGCAGAAAACAACGAGCATTAATTCAAACTGCAAGGAAGCTTAAAAATGAGGTTTCACCTGTCTGAAAGTGGTTCACTAACCTAAACCCAGAGCCTCAGGGGCCCAAAGGCTCCAGGTTCACTGTGACCACTAAAGCACTTTATCAAGCGAACTGATGGGGGCCTCACAGCAACACCTACATTAATGCTTCATCTTTAGGTCCCATCTTTTAAAGGGCCCGAGTGACAGTCAAGTATTGCATCTAATGTTTGAGTTCCTCATGCAGCACATAGAGTGTAAATGGACTCCCAGGGGCCCCGCATCAAATCTGACTTTAAGATGGTAATTATTAGATGTTAAAATTCTTGGCCTTGGAATCAGCAGACTGATGGTGTAACCTGGACAGGTGGTGTTGTTCCGGTCAGGTGAAGCTGCCGGCAGGTCTGTGTTCTCCTGTCGTCCCGTTTGTGTTGCCTGACTTGCGTTTGTGTTTTTGTCCTTATATTATTCAGCGAATGAAAATGTCTCAACAGATCAAAACATAGCTTTAGTTTTATTCTCATGGAGGCGGCTGCAGCAGCAGTGATGTGACTGAACCTCTGTACTGTCTTCACTTCACTCAGCATAAACCTTTTTATTTCTGTCACCATGTGGTCTTTCTTCTGTTGCCACCGTGGAGACAAACTCAAATAGTGTTTTGTCCAGCTGTGGTGAAGACGCAGGAATGGACTGTTGTCTCTCATTTTTCATCCCTCTGACCCTGTTGGCTTCCTGTGTGTGATGAGCAGTCGGATGATGAGACTATGGGGGTGGCAGTGGTTCAGGAGATCTGGCAGGTCAAACACTGAGTCCA
>JAPZEA010000023.1:31846454-31858770 GCA_029783685.1 Heniochus monoceros | reverse complement strand
CGGACTGACTATGGGAAGATGAGCTGAAGATGCGCAGCCAACAGCCTTGAGTTTCAAGCAACTTTCTTTGCTTTTCAATTTGACTGAAAAAAAGAATTGTTGTGCTCCATATTCTGGCTTTTATTATCTACACGTCAAAACTTGTGACGTCTATTTTCCCCAAATGATTTTTTCTCACTTCTGGGCATCTGGTGCTAGTCCCTGGGTAAAAACATTTAAACCAAGACCATACATTAATTAGTGTTACTACACTTTTCTTTCTGTATCTGTCACTGTTGTTGACTTCCTGCCTGCTGTGTAACAGTGAACATGTAGAGGCAAGAAAGGAACAGGGTGCACAAGTGGCTCTGCAGGATGTACAGTACATAGGAAGAATGGGCTCGTTCTTTGCGCAAAACACCACCATGTGTGCCATTTTCCAGCTGTAATTGTCCTCCAGTCTTCTGGGCCGTCTGTCACTGAGCTGCCTCAGTCAGTGCATTGCGACGCTTCTTTTGACACATGATAAAAGGTTCTCTGCACATCCTCCAGCAAAATACAACTGAATCAGGTGCTTCTCAGCTGGAGGACAGCAAACGTCCAAGAAAAAAAGGAACTGGAGCACACTGACTGATGTGCAGTTTTTAATTGTACAAACACACCAAGTACTGTGTCGTAAAGTAACACAATGTGTCATCTGGGTGTTTTCAAAGAAGACTGGGCTCAAGTGAAGACTTAATTCTTTGTTCTCCCACTTTTTCTCATGCTTTTTCAGAAGTGTTGACAGTTGAAGCAGAGAAAATGTGATCACATTAGTTGCACAGCAACAAATGATACTATACACGCACTCCATGTCTTGGAATCTTCTGCTAATTAATGTGCGTGATATAGGCTTGCAGGATAAATTTGCAATTGGTTCTTGATAAGTCTGCAGAGGACGATAATGTGAATAGAAATTTCCTTCGTTATCTTGTGACTGGTACAAATTGTTGTATTGAAAATAGTATTTCCACGCCATTTCCTTATCTTTGCCTTGCTTTCCCTTATTAAAGCATTGCTTCTCATACTTGTGGAGCATTAAGATCATGAGATGAATGACAACTATCCTTTTGTTTCGTCTCACAATTGCGCTGGTGTTTTTTTTCATTCTCAATTCCTTTTCTTGGAGCACTTCAGCAAAGATATTCTGAGGGAGTTGCAAGTGACTGAAATGAGTAGGTACCCTTTGCATCAGCTCAAAGAACAAAGCAGTGAAAAGGAGCAGTGAGCTCCCTGATTGACAAGCCACTGCCGAGCCTTCCGTGGGGTTGTTAATGTTCCCCTGTGAGTGCTGGAATTATCTTGCTGGACCTACTGCCCTTTCACTAAGAATGAGAAGTCAAGTTTGGGAATTAGACAGCACAAGGACGTGCTTCATCTTGTTTAAACTGCACAAAGGAAGAATTTTAGGGGAAATCTCATCCATCCAAATAACAAAGTTAGGCTGAATTTACTTACAATTTCATTCAATCTCGATTTAAACCAAAATACAACAACAAAGTTTGGCAAAGGGGAAGGGATAACAGCTTCCTGGGGTAGACTGAGGTGGAAAGTAGAGGCCCTCAAGCAGATGTGAAAGCTGACGAATGAAGTGGTGGCTGTACAAAAGGAGTCAAAAAGAGGCTGAGCAACACACTGCATCTTCAGTCAGCAAATCCAAACACAATAAATAACCTGAATTCTAAAAGTCAGTCGACATCGTGATATTGTAAATAGACATTTTTGTTTGAATTTTTCTAATTCTTACATGTTAGAAGAGTTAGATGAGAATATTGATACCATTGTCATGTCTGCACGGTATCTATGAAGCTACGGCCAGGAGACGATTATTTAGCGTGTTACCAAATGAGTGGTATCGATCGTCTTATTTAACTCTCGCAACAGCCGAAAAATTCAAAAGCCTTGAAAATTCGCAAAAAATGTCCTAAATTTTTAGTTCTGATGTAGTTAACATAACTCACGTGACTGATCAGCTGTGTCTGCTACAAAACTGGAAGAAGAAGAAAGAGAAGAAGAAAAAGCTGTTTCCGCTGTCGTCGTCTTCCTGGAAATTCCCATAATGCTCTTCATCTTCATAATCTTCATCTCCGGACAGCATGAAACTTCTGGTTAAGGTGACCCGTGTTGTTTGTGGTTTTCAACATTCTTCTTCTTCTGTGATGAAACTGAACTTGTGATGAAACTACGCTTTGCATAGCCTAGTTTATTCGCCCCAAGTCAGTTTGTGGAAATGCACCTAATTTGCATTTTCTTTGGGGGTTTTTTTGCGACATTTCAAAATTTCGCTAAAAAATTGTCAGGGGTTTAAAGGTGCTGCTCTTGCTGACATCAGTATGGTGGAATTGTATTGGGTTAACAGTTGACTAGCACATGTATTTGGTGATTGTTTCTTGGCAGATGATGAGGAGTGTTTAAAGTTTTGTCTGTTTGAATAATGCAGTAACATTAGTGCTGTACCTGTGTGAGGTGTGGGGGACTCAGGCAGCTCTGGGATAGCTGTGGTTCTGCCTCAGCTGATTGTGCAGCAGACTGAAGGGCCTGTAGAAGGAAGTTGTCGTTTGTCCATCAGCTGTGTGCGTGTGACGTTTCGCATGACATGATTTCGGTGCTCCTCAGTTCAGCCCAGTTAACTGTTGACTTGTTTGTTTTTCTTTTCAGTTTTGTTACACGTGTACTTTGGTTGTTGCCTATGTCACTATTCATCATCGACATCGTCTCTAAGCCTGCCTCCTGCCAATCTTCCACAGCCATCCAGCCTTCCAGCCTTCCTCAGTGCTTTCCCCAAATTGTCAAACCGGTCTCTTAAATGGGCTTTGTCATGGTCCTTCATGCTTTCATTTTCTGAAATAAGACACTTGCAGCAAAGTGAAATAAACAATAAAGCCTCTGTTTGTCAACTTGATTATTATTCATTTGCATGACTGTACGAAGGCACTTGTCATTTTTATTAAACCTCTTTTATTTTGTCAGCATCACCCAGCTCTATTCTGTCCAGGCTCCAGGTCATTTTTTGTGTCATTTGGTCTTGTGTCCACTTGCTGTGACGCGATCACAGGAGAACAGTCTGCTGTCACTTTGAGTTAACAAAATGATGATTTCATGATCAGGAAAAAACTGCTGGACAGCGTGCTGTGTTGGCCGCAGAATGATTCTCCTCTTATCTCAAGCCAGCATCCTTGTTGCAAAAACAAAATGACTTTCTTGTGGACATACTTTGACATCCCACATTAATAAACAGCTGCTGTACCTACAGCATGGAGCTGGAATTAGCTGCATCACATGATGGATACTAATTCATAATAAAAGCAAACAGGAAACCAAAGCAACAAATAACTGAATGAAAATATCCCAATTAATCAAATGAATTATTCAACTTAACTGGATCCAGAATGTACATGCTAAATATAAATGAAAAAGAAGATACAGAAGAAGCTAGACTAATGAATAAAAAGGCTTTTCATTTGATTAGTAAGGGACTGAATGATGCCACATCACACATGTGTTAGGACAAAGGGTAAAAATCTGGTGTGTAATAATAACCTGAATTATGGCTGAATTTCATTCAGCTGCTTCAGTTTCAAGGTCTTGGTATTGTTGCCAGTAGTCGTCACACTGTCATGGTTTATTGACTTGACTAGAACAGAGCCATTGGTAACATTTTTAGTAATGCCTGAGCGTTTCCTGCTGTGGCAAGCCATCAGTGGAATAATGTTCTGTTCCAATGCAGAAATCACCTCTTCCAGGCTGTGTCTGGATAAAAAGAACCCTTACTCACTCATTCACGACTGCCGATATGACGGCTCTCAGTGAGCAGTGGCTTCCTCGGTCGCGAGGAGTAAATTTAGGTTTTAGACATTTACTTATCATCATTTTCCATCCCAGTCTTAATTTTCACATCTGTAAAATGCAACACATTGCATACAATACATGCATTGTGGCAGTGTTAGCTAAGGCTAACAATGTAGGCTACAGAGTAGGCTACAGTACACGCCATGGACGCTTGTTTTTCTGTTGTATTGTGGGATTTTTTAGAACACTATGGTGGATACACTTTAGCGCTCAGAATTTAGATATTCAGAAAAATGGTGGGCTGTACTTGTAGTGCATGATATGGTAATGAGGAGTGATTGTGGACACAGCCATAGAGAGCTGAGGTGAAACCGAAACTTCTGGGTTCTGAAACCGAAATTTCTGGGTTCTGGTGCAGAAGTAAGACATCCTTGTTTATAATAATTATTGTGCAATAGGTCAAAGTGTACTTAATGTATCCATACCCACCATGTGCAATTACTTAATTTATCCATACCCACTATGTGCAATTTCAATTCACGTGCAATCCTCTGTCATTTATTGCAATATATTCTTTATGGCAATAT
This sequence comes from Heniochus monoceros, assembly GCA_029783685.1. Lineage (NCBI taxonomy): Eukaryota > Metazoa > Chordata > Actinopteri > Chaetodontiformes > Chaetodontidae > Heniochus > Heniochus monoceros. The sequence goes on along the minus strand of JAPZEA010000023.1, from coordinate 31,854,376 downwards.
TTTTCATTTTTTATAGTTCTTGTGACAATATATTTTCTACATTTTTTTATATTTTTTTAGAGTTCTCTGTATAAAATGTACATACATATAGTCAACCTTTATTTTGTATTTTATATTCTTACTCTGTTGCTATTCCTACTGCTATTGCCTGCTGCTTGTAACACACAAATTTCCTCGGCTGGGGATTAATAAAGTTTTATCTTGTCTTATCTCTCTTATCTTACTTTGACAGTCAGAAGGACCTTTTGGCTGACTATAGGCTGAGGTGCCAGTCCACTGAGGCCTTGATGAGGATTCTGCCATCAAAGTACACACAAGGCTGGTCACATAATAATAATAATAATAATGATAATAGCTTGGATTTATATAGTGCCTTTCAAAAAACCCAAGGACACTTTACAAAACAATGAAGAGAAACAATAAAACAAAAACAAAAACAACATATTAACTGCCAAAGGCCTGGGTGAACAAATCTCTAAACAAACTAATAAAAATAATTTTCTAGTCAGCCACTATCCTGCAAATGATCTCTGTTTTGGAAGATTTGAATAAAGAAGGTATCTACACAGTTACATAATCACTGAAACATGGAGGCTGCTTCTGCCACCACAAACTGAGACGTCACTGTGATTTAATGCATTTATTTTCAGCTTTTACTCAGTAGCTCCAGCTGCTGTCCACTCCCACAGCTCTTGTCTGCACATTTGATCAGCCTGCAGACGAGGCCGCAAGTCTTTTATTATCAGGTCAGAGTGTAATTGCGGGTACAGTACTCTAGTCTTGATGGACTGTAGATAAAAAAAATCCTCCTGTTTTTTAAAATTTGCTTTAAAATGTTTTTTTTTTTTTCACTGCATATAAGATGAATGGAAGTACACTGAGCACACTGAGCAGGTCTGTACCAGAATTATTCTCTAACAGTGTTTAGATATCAGTGACCTTATTTCTGTTGCGGTGTCAGTACAGACGGCGCCTCTGAAATGAACCAGTCACAGGGCAACAGTTTCATTGACTTTACACTCAAACATTTCCTCAAACTTACAATCAGCTGCTGCAAAAAATGGCCCTTTCCACTTTTTGAGAATTTTGTAATAAACGAAATTATTTATAAAGCAACTGATAAATAATCTTAGCTTGGACTCCTAAATTGATTGTCAGCACTTACTATAAATGCCTCCACCCCTCACGTCCTTCTCCACTCACATTTTCCACGGCACTGTTTATAGATGTCAAACCTGTTTCTGTCACCTGAGCTCGTCCTCTGGTTTTATTCCTCTTCTACATTATTTATTTTAGTTCACACACTGTGAGCAGTTTTGAACTGGTCTGTCTGTACCAGTTAGGACGCTGTTACTGGGCCCATTATTTTCTGTCAGTCTGATCAAACAAACAAGCTTCAGCTGATCCAGCAGATTTCAGTACTTACTGCCCTGGGCCTCAGCGGACGGTTGACGCAGAAGCAGAATCAGAATCAGAAAGCTGAAGGACGTCCTCATGGTGAAGTGCGGACGAATCCCATCCATGTCTCCGACCGTCCTGCCTGAACTGATCCTTGTCTGTCTGTGTTCTCTGCTTATCTGCTCGGCTTTATGGCTGCACTGGACTTTTCCCCGCCATAAAAACATGCATGTGTCTGTTTGCTGAGAAGTCATATGAGATCTTATATTTCTTACAAATTGTCTTTGATGCCATCTGTTTGACTCGAGACACGTCATGGTTTCATGTTACAAAATGGAAGATTAAGATTTTAAGATTAAGACTAAGATTTCTATCAACTAATGTCTTCATTAAAGCAAGTCCTCTATGATCCTCTTCACCACATGATCTTTATCAGGAGTTCATGTGTCCCAATTTCCATTTATGGTTGACTACAATGATGTAACAAAAGTACACATAACAACATGACATTACACAAAGGAAACATAGACATCCACACACTGAATGTGGAAGGACACATTTCAATGGGTTTTACATATCCAAAGTGCTTCTAACCTGAACTACTGCTACTGTTACTTCGACTGCTTCAAAGTACTCAAAATGCTGACTCGTTCCAGTCAGCCCATGTGTGGTTACATTGTAACCGCTGTTCTCTGAGAGAGCTCCAGCTTTCAGTCTGCTCAGAAATTTTTGGTTGTCATGACGACAGTGCAGGTGTTTATGGGTAATCTTTAAGGGAATGGTCAGGCAATTTACTACTAATTTACTATTCAGTCTAACTAACCTTAACCACAGCCACTACCTGAACTAAACCCAACCTTACCCTAACCTTAACCCCAGTCCACCTTAGAATTTAACGATTTACATTATGGGGACTTCAGCTTTGTCCCCATAAGGAAGGCCAGTCCCCACAATGTGACTGTGTAAACCGATTTATGTCCCCACAATGCAAATTTATCTTCACATCCCATGGTGCTCAATAGTACCAAAGATAAAAATATACAAGCCTCATCTGACACATGAGAGTCATCTCTCTTATATTACAGTTTTTCCCTGTTTTTATCTCATCACAGTCAAACTTGAATCGAGTTCCCACAATGGCTTCATCTGGTTTTAACACGTGACCTGTATCTGGATAATATGTGGATAGTAATATCGTACCCACAGGCCTTTGTATTTACACCTGGTATTAAGGATTCTTATCCCAGTTCTTACCACATTGTGATCAGATTTTAATACACAAGTTTGGCCTTGTTTAAGCTAACATGAGGAGGCAGAGTTGGTCTTCTAAGTTTGCTCTTTCAACGTACTGAGTGGATGTTTGTCTTAAGAAGGCAGAGATCTTAGCAGCAGGGCTGAGGATGGTGTATCTACTGCTTAGTATTAAGTCAAGGCCAACTGGACTTGACTTAACTTAGTCTACAGCAAGTCCTGACTCAGCCCTTCTAGTTATACCTCGAGCCGGATGACTGAGAGTCCTCATAAACATCCGAGGGCTCCTTTTTCTACCAGACGTTCCAGGAACAGTGGAACTCTCAGGAATCTCTGGAACTAAAATGGTAACTAAAAGTCTTTGTTTTTGGGATTCCCTGTTTGTGTTTCCAATTAAAAACAATGAAGTCTCCACAGTGGACGATCTTTTTCTCTCTGCTGCCACATCGTCTCCCTCAGTCACTCTTTAGCTCTTTCGCTCTCCGTCAATCTCTTGTTCTTGTTCTTTAAGAAAAATGAGTCAAGCTGACAACAAAGGCTAACATTGTTTTTTAACATTAATAAATGATGCAAAATGTCTAACCCGTGCCCTAATATCAACACAAGACTATTCCCCTGTTTTGTGAATGAAGCTACACAAGTTGAAGCTGTTGCGGTGTCTGTGTTTGACTGATCAATGACAATCAGCCCTAAAGTGCCCGAACCTCTGGAGCAGGGACTTCTTCCTTGAAACTGTCTTCCTCGACCTAAATTCACCCCCGGTTCCTCTAGTCAAAACACAGGTTTAGCTCCTGAGCTCCTCCAAAGGTTCCTGGTCCTCTGGGATATTTATCGATCAAACAACTGTTCAGAGGCAGGTATAACAACAACTGGCCAGACTGTCCTCAAATGTTCTGATCTCAGTCCTGCTCCCCAGAGGAGGAACTCGTCAGATTTCATGACCTTTCTTTCGTGCCACCCTCATGACAAACTTTGTTGGCTCTTTGTGCGACTTTAAGTCTCATTTTAAATATCAATGCATCAGAATGGTTGGCTTCTTTCACTGAGATTCATAACTCAATATGACAGTCTTTTTAGTACGGAGCTTGTTAATATCCACTCATCAAACTGAATGTAGGGTATTAACAGTGCAAGTAAATGTGAAATGCTCCACACAATTATCAAACACACTAAACACCTAAAGTACTTCATAAAACATAGTTTAATATCAAAGATATCTGTGCTTCCACATTAAATATGATAACAGCTGCATTTATTCAGAACATCAGTAACATGTTTGTCCTTCTAACATCAGCTTTAATCTCTCTCTGCTGAGCGTCTCCTACAGGTCCGTCGGCCAGTTGCTGTAGACTGATGGACACATGTATTGACTCAGCAGCAGGTTCACCCTCTCCATGTCTTCTCCCACCCCGCTGTGGACAAACACACAGCCACAGTTAAACACTGACATTCTTCTTCTTCTTCAGAAAATGTTTATAATCTCAGTTTTTAAAAAAGTGTTTTTGTTAACCTGACCTGCAGAGAGAACCAGAACGTTTATTTGAAACGGTCTTATATTAGAGACAGGCTTTAATTTCTAGTACTATCAAATATATGTGATTATATTTTAGTAAGAAGCCTCCCTGTTTTCTGATCTGCTCCTAATTTGCCGTTTTGTGTCAATTGCAACACTTATTTTACATGTTATCTTAATAAAAACAACAACAGAGCACTTCTCTGTTTAAAACTATTGAAAAGTGAAAATTAGGCCCTGGAATGTGTCTGTATGTTTTACCCCTGTTGTTATAACTACTTCATGTATCACAGTTGTTGTACTGTGCATCACCTCTTCTTGACGCCCTGCATGCGGCGCAGGAAGGCGCAGATGGAGCTGTGTTTGGCTTTAGATCGCAGGAACTCTGCGTATCTGTTGGAGAACTCGATGTCTCCCAGCTGCCTCCTGCGGTCCAGACCTGCAGACAGCAGCTGCCTGAAACATGATCACGTCAATATTCACTTTAATATGGATCTGCATACGTCATTTAATCAGCACAGGGTACAATATATTAATATATTCAATGTATATAGACACTTTAAGGGACATGTTAAACCTTGACTCTGTAACATTTGTGCCTGTAAGAGCCCCATCAGGGAGTGGGGATTCATTTTCTTTCCTTCTCTTGGTTGGGTGTGTACTCACCTGAGTCTGGCCTCGAGCAGAGCGTCTCCAAAGGTCATCTCTGACGGAGACCACGGTGCATCCAGGTGTCTGATCTGAGTCAGGAAACCCTCTACCTCGTCTTTATCCCTGAGGTCACATGACAGGACGACATGCAACATTTAAACAAAGACAAAGCACAAAATCAGAGACATGAGACTGTTTTTCTCTATCTGGAAATCTGATAAATCACGATAAAATCTTTTTTATACTCTTGGTAAACGTCATGATGAGAGTGCAATATCGGATTTAGGGAATCAGAATAAGAAAATGACAGTTTTGACTTTTCACCGGTGTCTGTGAGATTTGTTGCTTTGGTGATGGTACCTGACAGGAAGTGATGTGGTGAGATGGAGGAGGGCCAACAACAAGAACACCTGAGTCACACAGATGGACGGCATCATGAGGATGGTGAAGATGAGGATTTCCTGAGGAGACAAATTGATTTTTCAAACCTCCAAATAGACAATCACAACCTCCAGTGTCTTGTTTTTTTGTGGTTTGGTCTCGGCTGCTTAGTTCCAGCAAAAGGAAATCTTAATGCTGCAGCATAAAATGATATTTTATACGATGGTCTGCTTCCAACTTTATGTCAACAGCTTGTGTTTGTTCCTTTCCTGTTTCATCATGACAGCGTTCATACATCAACATTTGTGCCTGTAAACTCCCTTTTGAAAGCTTGCAGGTTAGATCTGAGGATTTTGGACCTCTGACAGGTTTTACTACATGAGTATGTTTGTTTTGTGCTCAGAGCTTCATAAAGAAAACGGAATTCATAAGTGAGAGGGCAGCACATTCAACTTCTGACCAATCATGCCATGTTCATGTCATATCTGAGTTATTGCAGTTTCCACTTTTCACAGTCATAATTAGGACTGGGAAATCTTTTCAGAAAGCTCTGATACTGTATATCCAAACCAAACAAATATGGATGCCTCACATCAGCTGAAAAACCATCAATCAGTGTAATTAAGCCCAAATTTAATGGATATGCCGTTCGCTTGTCAGTGCACAGCATTTTAACTCCAACACAAACGCTCGCAAGTCATTAACACAGGACTCTTTCTCATGTCTACAATCCATCCCATATTACATGAACACAGCGTTACCTGCATAGTTCGATCAATCATGTGATACGCACATTTTTGCCTCGCAACTTTTAAACTTGGAAGACTGATGCTGAAGGCACAAATTGGCTAAAATCCCCCCAAAATAAACCTGCACAGACCAGCATTTCAACAGAGTTCATGGGTACAACCTCACAAAACTTTACTGCTACAAAATCTACAAAAATGTATCAACACACCTTTTTAACTCGTAGAATATTTATGCATATGTGGCCAGACTGGAGATCTGGTGGAAAGCCTTCCCTGCAGGCTGTAACTGCAGCAGTTCAGCGTTGATGGTTTTGGAATATTTGGACATGTTCACATACTTTTGGACAATAGTGTAATTCTTAATGAAAAAAACTCCTCATAAAGTCAACCACATATTTTTAAAACCACAACGAGAGAGACGTTAATATGAGAACATTAATCTTAGAGACGTTAATAAAATTAACATACTGGCAGCCGTTTGTGATTGTGTCAAATCAAAAAGCAAAGCAGAAGAAACCTAAATTAAAAAAGGTAGATTTTTGTTTTTGAGAGCTTCTGGGAAGAAAAGACAGCTCAGACAAATAACAGGTCTCGGTCAAAGAATGCGAAAATGAACAAATTCTGTTTCCAGTCAGTGTATGAAGAGACTCACCTGGACAGATCCTGCTCAGAGACCAGATCAGACCGGATCAGACCTGCAGACTGGCTGATCAGGTCCAGGCTGCCTCCTTTTGTACCCCCTCAGGTATCGACCGTCCGACAGACTTCACTCGGACTTTATTGGCCTGGTTATTTACCGTGCCAACATGTTGAGTGCGGAACAATTTGTTCCGGCGGCAGCAGCGTCCGTTTGTTCCATTCTGAAATCTTAATGAAATTATAGGATCTGACTTCCTTAATGAGCTCTAATCACCTGTGAGAGGTGCCTGCTGTTTGTTCACATGAAATCAAGCTCACATCAATACAGAGCATCGATCCACAAACACACGTTCATATCTTTTTATTACTGTGATTTGTGTTTGCTCTGTCATGGCTGTTCTCAGTGGAGAAATTGACCTCAGAAGGTTTTTGCTTCTTAAACTAAACTCATAAGTTGTCCTCAAGTTATTACTGAGATGACGGACATTCTTGTTTTATTACTTGGTTTAATCCACCTCATTTGTAGTCACATGATAAGACTTCCTGTCACTGAACCAGCTTCTGTGGGCATTAGCAGTATGCTACAGGTGTCTTCCCTTTTCTGAGAGCTTTTGGGGAAATAAATAATGTGGAAACACAACCTGTGACACCTTAAACAGGTTAATGTGATCCTAGCTCTGCCTTCTATCAGTGAGGGGTGAAAGGACAACCTGATGAAATATTTAGCCACTTTATTGCTTCTGCTGCTGCCAACATTGAAGAAAGGCCCTGAGGCTTATCAGCACTTCCACGGTCATAAAATCCATCTTCTAGCGCCTCTAAAATTCGCTAATTAGCACACTGTTGCTTGTTTGTTTGATCTGTACATAAATAAAGTGTAAAAATGACAAATTATAAGCAAAATGTGTTCATTAGTGAACTTTAGAGATGTTGATGGGGACTTTGTGACCTTTGGACAGATGTAGGCTAGCTGTTTCCACCTGTTTGTTTTTGTGCTAAGCTAAGCTAACTGTCTTTGGTGGCTTCATATTTACCAACATATTTAGACTGAGAAAATAATCGAAACACTTCTTCCACCATTGCTCTGATGTTTGAATTACAACCCTTGTTTGGACGCCGCGTAAAACGTACATAAAAAATAGAGTTCAATCATCTGCAAACAAGCTGTGTCGCTCCATCCTCGCTGTGAACCACTGAGCCTTTGGAGGATGCCCCTTTCATACCCAATCATGATACTATCACGTCACCAATCAACCTGTTTACCTTTCCCAGTCTTTTGTTGCTCCTGTCCCAACTTGTTTGAAATGTGTTGCTGCATCAGATTCAGAATAAGCAGATAT
>JAPZEA010000023.1:31755092-31766208 GCA_029783685.1 Heniochus monoceros | reverse complement strand
ATCTGGAGAGTGACACAAACATTAATCCACCTGAATGATAACTCACCCGACGGACAGCAGCGATGACTCTGAACCGACAGAAACAACAACACTTAATTCATGTTTCACAAAGACGCTGCTGACAGCGAACGCTGCATCATAACCTCTCAGTGCTGCTGCTGCTGCTGCGTCATGTTTCAGGCTGACAGCTGAAGCTTTTCACTCCGACAGTCTGGACTTCAAACAGCGACGGCTGCAGAAACGACATAGTAGGCTCTAAAAAACAGCTGAAAAAGAAAATGGCAGCAAAATAACAATTTGTACACAACAGACAGACTGTTTATAAAATCGTCTTCCAGAGCTTTTGACGAGAGAGACTCTCTTCTTACATTTCCCCTTAAATAAAGATAAGATTTTTGTTTTTTCAATATACAATAAATATCTATATATGAATGAATAGAGGAGAGTTTCAGTATTTCAGGAATATAAGAACCATGATGATTAGACATGAAAAATGCCAAAAATACGCTTACAGTGCAACATGAAAATAGCTCATATTAACTGATTTTGACACTTGTATTGTTAGTCTTTGGCTTTCTTTGTACTTTTGAACTACAGTTCCCATAATGTATATGTGGATGTAAACAGGAAGTATAATGTCGCCCTGGAGTTATGTTTATTGAAGGTAGCTGAATGAACGATTAGCAGCTCCTGTTTGTGACGTACCGATGGATGAACAGACAACCGTCAGGGACTACTTTGATAGTGAAGAACTCGTCTTAAATGAGCTCCTGCTGCTGCTGTTGGTGTTATTGATGATGAGGAGGATGTCGTTGTTGTTGTTGTTGAAGTTGTTGTCTATAGGACTCCTCCCTCTGTTCTCCTCACTCTGAGGTCCTGGTTGTTGTAGGTCCGGTCCTTCCTGAAGAGGGGGCGGTCCATAGCTCTATTGATGACAGTTCATCAGCATGCATGGGGGGCTTCTGCTGTCGCCACGGCGACCAAATACAGCCCGCCGCCAACTCGTGAGGCTTCTGTCCCCTCTGATTCACCGAACATTCATCCCTCCATCATTCAGCCTCCGCCTCAGCTGAGCTCTTTGTAAATATCCATTCTTAAAGCCAGATGTTCGTCTGCAGCTCAGAGTCCAAAGTCAAACAGTTGTTTATCCACGCTCACAGCTGTGCTTCATGGACGGTGATGTCGCTCTGTTGGTCGGTTGGTCAGCCCTTAAATAACTGTTGAACTATTGAATATATCGCTTTGACATTATATACAGACATTCTTCGTTCCCAGAGGATGAATCCTACTTTGTTGATCTCCTGACTTTTCCTGTAGCATCGACAGCACCATCACGTTTATCCAGTGAAAATATCTCAACATCTGCTTGACGGATTGGCAGAAAATCTGGTCCAAACATTAATGGTTCCCAGATGATGAATCTGACTTGATCTCCTTTCCCTCACTCCTTCTTTGGGGCCATGAAGTTCACATTTGTGGTTCTGAGTGAAATTTCTTGGCAACTGTTGAATGGATTGCCATGAAATTTGGTACAAACATCCCCCTCAGGATGAATTTTAACAACTTAACTGAGCTCATAATTATTCCATTAGTGCCCTCATCAGGTCAACATTTCAATCAAGTGTTTTGGTTTATGGAAAACTAATGACATTCCTGTTATCCTCAGTTGTACTTTGTGTTTAATGCTAATTAGCAAATGTTAGCATACTAACCAGCTGAACTAAAATGGTGAACATGGTAAACATACCTGCTAAACATCAGCATTTTAGCATCGTCACTGTGAGCATGTTGCCATGTTAGCATGTTGCTCAAAGCACTGTGCCCAGGTGCAGCCTGACTGAGCTGCCAGTGTGGCTGTTTCAGCATGATGTGCATCTCAAGGGTCTGGAGGAGGATTTTAGAGATCCTTAAGACCCTTTTCTGTCTTTAAAGAGGTTTCATATGTCTTTCCAGAGGAAGATTTATCTGGTCTTCAGGAGGTTTAAGAGGTCTTGAAAGGACGTCACAGAGGAGTTAACTCATCGTGTGTTGTGTGTAATCAGTACTGTTGGTGTGGTTACCTGCAGTTTAATAAAACTTGAGCTCTGCTTTAGAGAACTATCAGCCAATCAGAAAGCAGGATTCTGTCTCTATGACTACTGTGGTATCATTTATGTAAAATGCTGGATGAGTGTGTGAGGACGTGGTCAGCAGAGTGACAGACTGACTGACGTGCTGCAATAAAACTGACAGAAAAAAATCAGCTCAGACGTCCAGCAGCCGTCACTCAGACTCTAAATGTTTTTTTTAAAGCTCGTTAAGCATCGCCGCCGCAGAGTGAAGAAAAATACTTCTTCCTGTTTCACTTTTAAAACCTGCTCATCTGATCTTATACCACTGTCCTGCAGACTTTAGTGGGCGTGTTTCTGCTGTTTAATAATGTTTGTTTCATTTACCTAAACTCAGAATCGACCACTTTCCATCAGTAATATCTTTTCTCTTCAGAAGAAGTAAAAGAAGCATCATTCTACTTCCAGTCCGTCTATAAGCAGCAGTTTGTCCGATGTGACACTATATGAGGGAAATGATACGCTAAAGGACTGCTTCATGTTGCTCGGAAGATATTCCTCTATTTTGGCAGAAAATGAATCTAAATGAGCAGAAATTCAGCTGATGAGTCCGGAGGCTGAATTCACTTCAGTCACGTCACAGAGATCCTAATTATTAATCATCACCTGTGTGATGTATCCGGGTACATTAGCTGGATAATGTCATCTTATCATCAGGCCTTCACATTTACAAGACAGCTCGTTCTAATAAGTGTTGGGGCCGTTTTTACTTTCACATACTGTATATATTTATATAGTCCAGATATATCCAGATACAGCTCTTCCTCCAAAGGCAGAGACGAAAAGGTCGTTCAGACCTGCAGACAGTTGTGTGAAGCTTGGGCACCCATGTGGAAATCAAACTGTGAGGTGACTGTATCAGGAGACCAGAAACCAGTGGAGACTAATAGAGACACGGTGTCAAAGCATTGAGAGAATTTCGACTGTGAGCTGAACCTCCTTCCCTTTATTCCACTTTCTTTGGTCTTGAGCATTCAGTGGTTTCATACACGACACGTCATTTGGCATCACCTTGTGAACCAGCCCTCCTCCTCCTCAAACTGAGGTCATTGCAAAGTGAGCCGACATCAAAGTGAAAACGGTTGAAATATTTATTTACGTGATTTCCTCCTGTGTGGCCCTCAGGTCAGCTGGCGGCGGGGACCTGTGAGATCGTCACTCTGGACCGGGACAGCAGCCAGCCGAGGAGGACCATCGCCCGACAGACGGCCCGCTGCGCCTGCAGGAAGGGACAGATCGCCGGGACGACAAGAGCCAGACCGGCCTGCGTCGACGGTAAGACGCTCGCCGTCCTCTGGAAGCAAAATATGTTGTCGCCTGGACCATCAGGGCGATCTGTGTCTTCCTCGACTGTTACAAATCACTGTTGAAGAGTAAATCTGTTGTCCGAGGTGATATGGTTATGGTTAAGGTTTGGTTTTGGCACAGAAATGATTGGTTTGGTTTAGAGAAGCATCACACTTGGTTATGGTCAGGTGATCGTCATCGTTATGGTTAAAATGATAAACACATGTTTAAGGTTCTGGAACAACAATGAAAAAACAGTGTTGATTGTTGTCGTTAATATCCGATGTTTTATTGACCCATCCATCCACCTCGACCTCCTCCTGACGCAGACTTTGTCACCCTAACAACGTCACATGACTTCCTCTGTAGATCCGCAGTTTTGCATTACTGCTTCCGCTATATTCCAATATGCTTTTTATTCCTGCTTGTGTTAGACCTGATCACTCATCCCTCCATTTCCTGCAATGAACAATCTACAGTTTCTGATTCTCGACAAAGACCAGTTGGATGACTGAGATGTTTCCTGTGTCTTTAGGGGTAAATTAAGAACTAATTAAGGGTATTTTAAGGGATTTTTGTGAGATAAGATATGGTGTACAGAAGACTCTGAGACTCTCTGAGACTGACAGTCAGTTCACAGCTAGAGGCTGGAACTTAATGAAGGAAACAAACAGACAGATACCTGCAGCTTCCCTCTAAATCCTCCACATCTCTTCATCTGGACGGCGGGGTTCAGAAAGTCACGGCCCAGATGGGAACAGCCCACAGTTGCATCGCATTTCATCACCGTCTCCTCTTTTCTCTTTCTGCCATCTGGAGACAACGACAACAGCTGGAGGGACTCGGTCTGCTCTGCAGGGATTTACAGGCTATTCTATCGATTGTCAGAGACTGTGAGCAGTTGTTTCGCTGACTTAAAGAACCGCTGCAGTCTCTCCTGCTGTGCTGCTTTCTCTTCAGTCGAATAGCTTCAGATATTTTCTCCTTCAGTTTTGTCTTAAGATGTCAGTTTATCCTCACATCAACATTGATTTCCTCCAGTCAGGACGATTACAATTAAGACAAACTGTCCAAATTATCATATGCAGATTGTATTTTCACGTAGTGAAAAACTTTATCTTGTTCATCTGTGGCCTGTTAACACCATATGCCAACAAGAATCTATATGTGATTGTATGTATGGCACAAAAAAATAGTTCCTCTTTAAAACAACATTCAACTTTACAAAAAATTAGTTGTAGCCTATATAATAAGTGCATAACCATTAGCATTAGCTTGCTAGTTAATGTCAGCATGCGGTACCTTGAACCTGTTGTTAATTATGTTGTGGCTGTTAATCTTTGCAGTCCCACTATGATCTTACAAAGTCGAGATCTTTGTGGAAGACAACAACAACACTGCACTGGGTTTTCTAACCTTTTCTGCTTTTTAAAGGCCAGAAAAATGTGAAAGTTGGTTCTGAGCAGGTTAGAGTTGGAGCTGAGCAGGTTAAAGTTGAAGCTGAACAGGTTAAAGTTGAAGCTGAGCAGGTTAAAGTCGGAGCTGTTGGAGCTGTTGGAGCTGAACAGGTTAAAGTCGGAGCTGTTGGAGCTGAACAGGTTAAAGTCGGAGCTGTTGGAGCTGAACAGGTTAAAGTCGGAGCTGTCGGTGATCAGAGGTGTTTGAACGTGCTCTGCTGCTTTGGGAGGATATTTTCAGCAGATCGCTGCGACCTGTTTTCTGAGCTTCATCAGCTGCTTCCTGTTTTTCTGTCCTCCCTGAATGACTAAAACTAAACCTGCTCGAACTCTGAGTGACCTCTGCAGTGCAGTGGATGAGCTGTATTTCCTGTATCAGTTATTTATCTCCAAAAAAAACAACAATAAATAACTGATGAACACGGAGGTACTATATGGACAAAAGTATGTGGACACCTGAACAGTCCAGCCATGTGGGATACTTGACACGTACTTTTGGACGTCTAGTGTAATGCACATTAGAGAACACTGATACAAATGTTGGTGAAGGCTTCAATAAAAACACGTTAGAGCTGAATGTCTTCCTCAGGGTGAGCAGACGGATTTGATGTATTAAGCATTCTGAGTTTCAGTCTTAGTCGATGTGAATGACAGATCATTGTTAACTTGTCAAGCAGAAAAAGTTGTATTTCACAAAGTATTCAGTGCAAACTTTAACCTTCATGTGAGTCTCTCTGTGACCTTTGCAGAGCTGCGTGTTGGTATTTATGTCAGTTTGTGTTTTCTGTTGCAATCTCAGGTAACAAGAACTCGGAAGTTCAGATAAAATCCAACTTTATTTCAACCCAAAGTAAACAAAAAACTTTCCACACTCACATCGTGGGACCTGTGCACAGTGGAGGAAGAAGTATTCAGATCATTTACTAAAGTAAAAGTAGCAATACCACAAATTAAAAATACTCAATTACAAGAAAGGCCCTGCATCAAAGTGAAAGTGTAGAAGTATCAGTGAGAACTTTACAAACATTTACTTTAATATTGTAGTTCAAGATGGAGCTAATTGATTTATATTCTGTTGGCAGGTTGATCAATAATATTGCTTCATATTTTATACATATATGTTTTGCAAGTACATTTAATCTGAAAAGTATTATAGCTGTTAAATAAATGCAGTGCAGTAGAAAGTACAATATTTCCCTTTCCCTATTTTTTGTTTAGTTTTTGCATTGCACCTCCTTTAATTTCCGTTTTTATTTTAATGTATTCTATTTTTTGTTTGACTTTAAAAACTACAGCTTTCAAGATATTTTTAAAGCAAAAGTGCCGTCAGCGTTAAGAAGTCTGAAATAAAACTCAGACCTCCGTTTGCATCTCGGTGACCTTTCCGCTGTCGGTGAGAGCTGCATGTTGGTATTTATGTCAGTTTGTATCTCAGGCGACTGCTCGCTCTGCTTCTTGTTGTTCTGCTGCTCAGATCCTCCAGCAGAGCTCCGACCACGAGCTCAGAGGGAGGATCAGACTGCAGTCGGTTCTTATCTGTCCTCTCACATCTCGAATACTCGGCTGACTTTAACCGTGAGTCCTGGTTCCTGTGTGGAGGTCCCAGTCTGAGCGTGCAATCCCAGCATGCATAACAGGAGGTCACGCTGAGAGGGATCATCATGTTTACAGATACAGAAGCTTCATCAGGATACAAATGTCCCGTTAACGTTAAAGTCTGGTTTTATAAAGACTCTGAAGCAGCTGTTGTTTTTTTGTTTCAGACGTTATCAGATTGACAGCGATGAATAAAAAAGGCCACGAGGCTCCGAGGCTGTAGAGAAACGAACAAATGAGAGACGAGACCTTTTTGTTTCTCATCAGGTGCAGACGCACTGAAAAGGGCAGCGAGGCGGTGTGTTCAGGGACTGTGAGGCGTTCAGAGTCCAGGAGTCTGAGAGACATAAAACCTGCTTGGATCTCAGACCTGAAGACACAAGAGAGGAAAAGAAAATATGGATGGAAGGAAATAAATTCTTTTGAAAGAATATTAACAGAGCAGCAAACATTTCTCACTTAAGAAACAGACATTTTCTTGTATTTATAGCTTCTGTAGCTCATAATTCATTCATCTCCGGATTTATTAAATAAGATTTGTTAGAAAACAATTTCATTATAATAATATCTGTGTTACATAATCACATAACCTTTTGTTTTGTGATGAAGAAATTTGTAGTTTGTAATTATAGATAAAACTATTTTGTAAGAATATGATAATTCCATCTAAAAACCATCTAAAAAATCTTTATATAGTCTTTTAATCAGGAGATCTTCATCTCATAATTTTAATACATCATATATCTTGTAATTGACAAAACTAGATGGTAATTATAAAATCTGCATCTCATAGTTAAGATGAAACATCTCCTTTTCTTCGTAGAGAATTAAGTGAGTAGTAAAGGAAACAACGTAAAGAAAAGCTGATTAAAGGAGGGAAGCATGAAGAAAATGAGAGCTAAACACGAGGAAAAGAAACAAAAAGAAAAGAACAAAACTGATGATTTTCTTTCCCTCTGCAGCTCATCAAAGTCTATCTGTCCGTTCTTTAAAAGCGGAGTAATGTGTCCACTTCCTGTTCTGCAGCACACTTTTTTATTTTCTTCCATCTGTTTGTTCTTTGTGCCTCATTTCCTTTTTGTTTGTTCGTCCTTCTTTCTTCCCCGTTCCTCTCGTCCTCAGGGGACGAAGCTGCGTCCCTCCTTCTGGACGCCGTCTTTGATGAATGAAGCGATTACAAGATGGCCTCCTATGTTTTCGGATAAATGAACTGCGCTGAGCGGCGGCGGCGGCGGCGGATGGATCTGCGTTGTGGTCGTTCATTAATCAGCACGGTGATGCAGCGCTCGCAGGTGTTCAGGTGTTCACTTATACCTGAGATTAATCCACAACACTGTTAATGTGAAAGTTTCTGACTGTTTTCTATATTTAACACCTGAAAACACACGGATTCTTCTTGAAACTGAACTAAAACTGCTAAGGATGGCTGGAGGTCAGGTGCTGGAGCTGGGTTGCTGGTTCGATCCCCGGCTCCTCCTGTCCACATGAAGTGACCTTGAGCGAGACACTGAAGTTGTAGGGAAGGAAATCTACTATTGGTTGCACTGGAAAGTCAAAGATGTAGTTATTTTTCAGTTTTACACTTTAAAAGGTTTGAACAAGAAGATTCAGTATTTTCAGTTAGGATGAGCTTAAAAACATCAAAAATGAGGATTCTGTGTGTCATTTTGTGAGTGTGACCTTGTCCAATCAGCTCGGGTAATGTATCACTAGGAGCTGTTACAGGTCCTGGTGGGACATTTTGTCTTGTTCTCTCTGAGCTGATGTGTTCGGTCTGAATGTTTCCAGCTGAGTTCAGGAAACAGCAGCATTTACAGCCTCTGCGAGGGGTCTGATAAAACGCTCAGGCACTGCTGAGGTAATGGAGGCGTTATGGAGGGAAGCGTGTGGCGCGCTCGCTCAGCAGAGGCGTCCTGGGACGATGGAGGAGCGCGACGAGTCAACAAACGTGGCGGCCGCTGTCGGCATCCATCCTCGTCCTCAGCAGGAGACTCGGAGGAGATGTGATTACACGTCGTCCTCTCAGAAACAAACAGGCCGCTGCTGTTTCCTGCCGCTCTGCTCTCTGACACCTTTCATTGTGTCTCGGGGGGAAGCTGAGCTCTCAGTGCTGCGCCGCCGAGCCACAGGGAGGGAGGCGGTGAAGTGTTTCCATACAAACCTGAGCAGGACGACACAGCGAGCACTTTCACAGGCTGACCAACAACTGTTCTGTCAATATTCCAGATATGATCAGCAGATGCCCAATCAGCATTCAGCATCTCTGCTCCATCATTTCATGTTAGGATTTTTCTCACACTCCATCTCTCACACACACACGTTTGCTGGTTTTCACACTTTTTTTGACCTGTCTGGACATCAGCCATCTCTGAAAATAGAAGAAGGAGGAGGAGGAGGAGGAGGAGGAGGAGAAAAGGGATAAAGGCTATGACCAAAATCTATTTGCTAGATAGTTCACAATATTTACCCTCTGCCGTTTTATTTGAGTCTCCAAATTGCATGTGAAATTTATGCATAGTGTCCAAAAAAGGTTCCACAATGTGATGAAAAAAGTCATGTTCATAGCATGCACACTACTTTCTCCTACAAATCCCACAATGCAATGCTTTACATTTCATAGATACAAAAATTACCGTTGTACCTGTCAGCAATGATGTACGTCTTCATGAAAGGTCAGACGATGTAAATATGTTGGGTTTTACCGTTCTTGGTCTCCCACAGGCTTCAGTAGATCTGCACCAAAGTCTGACACCAAGCAGAACATTAAAATGTTGGTTTTGTGACGGTTGAGGAACTGAGACGCATCTCTGAAGAGTAGTGTTGTATCGTTTTACCATAGACAAGCAATAGTCCATCAGTAAGGTGTTAAAAATGGTGATGGCCACTGTGCCCACTTTGGAGACAGGAAGTGTATACCATTTCATACCATTGGTGCAGCTTGAAATGGGTTATACTGTTGATTTAGAGCATCTTTGTTATGACGTATTGAGCTTTCCTTCATTTATAGTTTCCGTAGATCATAGCTGCAGTGATACAACATGTACATCAGACAGACCTGAGTTGTTGGAAGGTGGGTTTTTTCCCTTTTGATGGAGCCAATCTAGCAGACACCATGTCTTTTCAGTCTTTGTGCTAAGCTAAGCTAGCAGTTTCCCCCTGACAGAGAAGAAGAGGGTTTACCGACGTGCAAATATTTCTTCAACTCAACCTTTATGCCATTTGTAATTTCCAATTTCAACCTAAATTCAGAAAATAACCTTTTTGTAGTTTCGTTGAAGTATGTCCTCATTCTGGAGGAGGAGCTCTCTCTCTCCATCATGATAGGAGGTGTGAGCAATGTGAGAATTTAATTAAGTATCATGGCTGAGAGGAGCTGCTGTTCAATAGGAAATTGGTTTGATAATTGGGGGCTAACGGGCTATCACAATCACACCACTGCTCTGCTGCTCCAAAGGGAGAACTGATTACCTGGTTATGTATTACAGGCCTGTACAGACTTTCATTTTCTTCATCTGTCCCCCGGCTCAGTACCGAGTGTAATTTAGTTTGGGGAATGAGAGCGACGCTGGAACGACGGGAACGACTGGGTCAGTGGAGTGTCGCCCAAACAGCAGGAAATCCCTCAGAGTGAAGAATTCATTTTCAAATGAGATGACAGAAAGAGAGAGAGGCTGGAAACAGGATCAGCTGAGGCTGACAGACTGACTGACGGGACAGACAGTGTGTGTGTGTGTGTGTGTGTGTGTGTGTGTGTGGCTTTCCACAGAGGACACCTGCTTTATTTCATTCTTTATTTTATTTACATTATGTAATGTCGGGTCATGCTAGGCTGCACTTTGCTGTGCTGTGTTGGGTTATGGTACGTTATGTTACTGTACTAAATTGTGTTACATTACTTTTCATTGAGATGTGTTGTCTCCTGTTAAATTACCTTTATGTGTTGTTTCATGTCGTGTTATGTTGTGTGATGTCACGTCAGGGTGATTCTGGGATCAGATC
The DNA here is from genome assembly GCA_029783685.1 of Heniochus monoceros. Lineage (NCBI taxonomy): Eukaryota > Metazoa > Chordata > Actinopteri > Chaetodontiformes > Chaetodontidae > Heniochus > Heniochus monoceros. Next base: position 31,755,761 of record JAPZEA010000023.1, on the reverse strand, counting down.
TTTAGGGGGCCGGAATCTGTTGGGAATGAACACTTCCTGTTTTGCCAATAGAACAATCTTGACTTCATTATGGTTCTGTGTGTGTAATCATCTTGACTACCTGTCCACTCTCTCACCTGGTTCTTACTCTCTGTCTCTCTGTGCTGTCTGTGCTGTCAATCAAAGGAAAAAAGCGGAGAATCCACATCAATTTATAACATCATTCTAATTGAATAGTTGCTATGGTCAACGCAGTCAGCTAACATCATTTTGATCAACTCTCTCACCTGAACCTGCTGCATTGCTGAGAAGAAAATTCATAGATCCATCTGCAGAACAGCAAACATGTCTTTGGTGTCATTTATGCCAATAATTCAGATTCAGATTTAGAAAAATGTTATTGATCTCAGCAGGGGACTTGCTTTATTGCAGTACTAGCTGCTCAACACACAATTATAAAGAGGGATAACATACTGAAAAAAACACAAACTACAACTATTGTGGACATAACATAGCAATAATAATAATAATAATAATAATAATAATAATAGTTAATGTGCAAATGCAAATGTGTTTATGTATACCATAAATCCCAATTCTATCAGAATAAGAAACATTATGTGTTTTTCCTGCGTAACCATCCGCCCTCAAAGCAGGACATTTGCACATTAACTATTATTATTATGATAG
>JAPZEA010000023.1:31632485-31642606 GCA_029783685.1 Heniochus monoceros | reverse complement strand
GTAATGAAGACGGCAGGAGGGAAGAAGATGGGAAAGGACACGACAGGAAGGAAGAAGAGGTATTAGAATGAAAAAGGAGATGGAGAGGAGGCGAGGTATCATGGAGTCAGGATGGTTGGAACCATTCTCTGAATAAAGCAGAAATTTATTGTTGCTTTTATTTATTACGTTTGTTTATGTGTCCTGAGAGGAAAAATGAAACAGGAGAGTGAGGAGAAACGACAGCGTCACATCTTCTCTGCTTCTTTTTTCACGCATTCATCTCCTCGGTTTTCCTCCCGCTTTCATCTCCTTTCTCTCACTCCTCCTCTCTCTATAAACAAGTATAAATCAGCCGAAGCACTTTGCAAACCACTCGCCTTTCACGTGTTCAAAGATGCTTGATTCCATGGCGATGAAATGAAAACAGCCCTTGTGCGTGTTCCATCTCGCAGGTACAATCCTGGTCATGTGATGACAGTCAGCTGTGAGCTTGAATTTAAATGTGGTCACAGTCAATCAAGAGGAGAGGAGCTGAGAGAAGACCCCTGGATCCAGAAAGTGCTGTTCAGGTCTGTAAGGTCAGATCATTAATGGACTCAGGGGAGACGTCCAATGATTGTCCCATACAGATGCAGCTGGAGAACCCTCCATGACAGGAGGTGAAGTGCCCTCACATGTCAGCACGAATAACATCTAACCTTGCTGTAAACGCACGTAAAGAAGCCGACGGCTCACTTGGGTTTTAATTCGGCAGAAAGCGCGACAGCTGGCTGATTAGTGACTGATCCTCCTCATCATGTGAAGTGCTTTAGATGTCATCTGTGGCTGCAGGCGCAGAATTAACCTTTTGAGTAAAGGTCAGCTTTAAAGACGCCTAATAATAATAATAATAATTAATCTAATAAATGTGCATTTCAGTACAGATTCAACAAACTCTCTGCACTTCTTTTAAATCACTAGTGATGAACGCCACCTGCTCGGGAGGAGCTCTGCACTCGAGGTTTGATCATTAGCAGAAAACCAACGGTTCTCCTTCATTTATGAGCAGAAAAAAGACTCAAAGAGCAGGGCTTGTAGTCTGACTTCCACCAACCAGCAGACAAAAAGAGCAAACAGTAAAAAGACAAATACTACAACTTGATTGTTGTAAAAATCTGCTTATTCTGAATCTGATGCAGCAACATGTTTCAAAAAAGTTAGGACAGTGGCAATAAAAGATTGGAAAAGTTGTGAGATGTTCAAAGAAAACACCTGGTACAACATCTCACAATTAATTAGGTTAACTGTCAACAAGCTAGCAACATGATTGGGTATAAAAAGAGCGTCCCAAAGAGGCTAAGTCTTTCTGAAGTAAAGATGGGGAGGCGTTCATCCCTCTGTGACAGACTGCACTAGCAAATAGTGCAACAATTTAAGAATAATGTTTCTCAATGCAAAATTGCGAAGAGTTTGGAGATTTCATTGTAAAATTCAGAGAATCTGAAGAAATCTCTGTACACAAAGGACAAGTCCAAAAACCAATATTGGAATCATATTAGGGGAACCAACCCATGTGCTGGTGGTATATGGTGAATGACATCACGCAGTTAAAACCAGTGTGCTTTGGTGGGTTGGTAAAGTGATGGGCTATTGTTGTGCAGTGCAATAACTTCATCACAAGTGGTCTGTGCGTGAATGAAAAAGAGTGAGTATTTCTCTGTTGCATTGGTTGTGGCGTTGTATTTCGTTGCATTAATGCCACTATAGATAACTGCTGCCTGGCACAGTGGATGAGGAGATTAGGAGTTTAAGTTCTAGTCATATGATCACTAGGTTAATTATATCCATTTATTCATGCTAGTTATGCCCACTGACTCATCTCACCATATCAGATTGAAATATGTCATGCCGCGTTTAAAACATGTTAATTAATTTCTTACTTGGTGTTAGTACTGTTAAGTGTTTTATGACTGAGCTAAATACAAAGTGGTTAGTGTAAAGTATTGCTACCTGTACTGCTATTGAGGCTTTGGTAACTCTGTAACATAGCATACCTGTAGGGTTTCGTAATAAAAGCATCCTGCCTGTCCATCCGCGGAAGGGTTTAACACGAACCCTCAACAACAGGAAGTCTTATGTCAACATTAGCAGTAACTTAACACAGTGTTAATATGTCTGGAAATTTCATATAATGAGTGCTCGTGAATGATGTGATAGTGTGAAGGGAGAGAAATGTACTGTTTGTAACCACTTGACTGCTTCCTCTGTTTATAAAGGGCATATACATTCAGCAGTTAGTTTAAATATGTATCACTTGACAGATGTGTACACATCACTAACAAATTATGCTTCAGCTATGATTTTTAGAGAGACAATTGATAGAAAGTGGTGATCGAGAAAATGGATGGCAGGGATAATAGAAATACAGTCATTGGTGGAGCATGTTTCTGCATTTCTTAGGTTGTCTTATGCATGGCAGGTTTGTTGCATTTCCCTCCGTGTGATACATTAAAATTTGTGCGGCATATTTTACAAAACGCATGACTTTGATGTTGCTCTTCATTAGATACAGGTAAGCTTCCTCCCATTTGATGAGATACTTGCACAAACTTTCAGTCTTTTTGGCAGGTTCTACATCTCTCACGTTTCTCCTCCTCCTCCATTATTGGTGGGTGCTGTTTCTGTGAATGACTCCTCATCAAAAGATGTTACATCTGTGGCTCTGGGAGGTATGGCCAACAGGTGGCACCTATTCCTTCTGCAGCGTTCACCTTGTGCCGTCTCCACAACATATGATCTGGGTGTGGAGCTGGCGCCATGGACAACAGCTGGCATTGTCCACTTTGTCTGTCCATCCAGCTTTGTGAGGACAGAGTCCCCTTGGCTCAGTAGTGGCAGGCTCCCCACACCGTTTCTGCGATTGTAGAAGTATGCCTGCTTAGCCAAGGAATCAGTCTGTTGGATTTTGTCCATATCCAGCCAGCTAGGATTCAGATTGTCCTGCAGAATAGGCAAGGTGGTCCTGAGTTTCCTGCTCATCAACAGTTCAGCCGGACTGATGCCTGTGGATGAGTTGGGGGTCGCCCTGTATGTCATGAGGGCCAGCAGAGGGTCGTCCAATCTCAAGATGCTTTTGGCAATCTGAACAGCCCTGCTTGTAGTTTTTGTTAAATGCAGTATTTCCAGAAACCTTGAAAAGTAGTTCTGCTTTTTGAACTCACATAGGTCTACTGCTATTTTCTGCCATGGCCTGGAGGGAAGTACACTCGGAAGTAAGGGCTCTTTTCTCTGTGTGTTTTTGTTTTCTGTACAGTATTGACACTGTTGCACTTTCATGGTAATGTCATGTCTTATCTTAGGCCACCAAAAAGACTGTAAAGCTCTTTCTCTACACTTAATTAGATCCTGGTGCCCATCATGGATTCTGTCTAGTACCATCTCTCTCATGCTAACAGGAATCACAATACGGCTCCCTCTCACAATAAGGCCATCTAGCTCAGATAGCTCTCCACTCACATCATAAAAGTCCCTGACCTGCTCTGGAACCTTGTCTATGTACTCTATGTAGGCCACAGGCTTCCATTGGTCCCCGTGTTGCTGAAGTAAAACAGCTCCCAGTCCATAACTGCTTGCATCTGCTGAAACTACAGTAGGTTTGTTAGCATCGTAAAAAGCAAGAACAGGGGCTGTGGCCAGCAAGGCTTTGAATTTTTGAAAGGCTGTGTGCTGGGTGGGCTCACTCTATATCCTTCTTCAGCAGAGCGTAGAGCGGCTGGCCCACCGTGGACACTTCCAGAACATATTTAGCCAAATAATTCACCATACCTAGGAACCTTTTGAGTTTGGCGATGTTGTTTGGCTGAGGGAAGTTCTCGATCCCTGCGACTTTGTTCGGGTCCGGATGGACGCCGTTCTTGTCGATGACGTGTCCGAGAAAGCGAACCTGATCCTGCGGGAACTTGCACTTGCGCTCGTTTAGCTTGAGCACATCTGCCTCAATGACGTGGAGTGCTATGCCAAGCGCTGGTCATGGATCTCTTCATTCTCACCATTAACGAGAATGTCATCCATGTACACTTCAGTCCCCTCAAGTCCTGCCAGAGTTTCAGCCATTTTCCTCTGGAAAATCTCTGGTGCACTTGTGATCCAGAATGGGAGGCATTTGAATGCGTACCTCCAAAACAGCGTGATAAATGTTGTGAGCTTTTGACTGTCCCTGTGCAGTGGTATTTGGTAAAAACCACTGGTTGCATCTAGTGAAGTAAACACTTTGGATCCGGCCAACCTTAGCAGGATCTCCTCGACGGTGGGCAGAATGTACTTTTCACGTTTCGCTGCTCGGTTAAGTCTCCTGAGATCTGCACAACAGCGCACCTCCTACCTGTTGGGCTTGAGTACCAGCACCATGGCTGCACACCACTCTGTTGGTTGGGTCACCTTTTCTATGATGCCTTCACTTTCCATACGGTGTAGCTCCTTTTTACAAGAGGGACGAGAGGCAGGGGAAATCTTCTGGCTGTGTATACTGTATATGGTTGGGCACCCTCTTGTAGAAGTATTTTCATAGGCTCAGTGTTCAGCAGTCCACCTGACCTGAAAACACTGCCCACCTCATCAACTCTTTGCACTAGGCCCATGTCCATTGCCTCCTGGCACACTAGCAAGCAGCTGACTCTACCATCCATGACGTAGACATTAAATGTGTATTGCTTCTCTTTGCACTTTGTGGTAGCCTGGAACAGTCCAATGCATGTGAGGTCTCCACCTGGACTCACAAACTTGGTTGTAGGTGGTTGCAGTTAAATTGTTGGCTTCATCATTTTGTATGTACTCTCATTGATAACTGTGACGTCTGCACCGGTGTCTATTTTAAATGTTGTTTTAACATCATTTCTTTCTAAGTCCACTGTCCGTTTGGCTTTTCCTTCACTTTTATTGTCAATTTCTCCAAGGAAGCATGTCTGCTCCGCCTCTTGGGTGACTTCTCTCACCGCTTTGGAATGACACATTTGCTCCCAATGTCCTTGTTTGTGACATTTGCTATTGAATGCTGGACATCTTTTCATATCCAAATGCTTGGACTTACCACACCTCCCACAGCCCTCCATCTTGTGTGTCCTTTGTCGGCTGCTCAGGTCCTGGCGTGGTCTCTGCCGCCCCGACTTGTTCGAGTGAGGGCCGCTTTGCCGCTGCACCATATTCACGGCTAGAGCCTCTGGCACGATGGACTGGAGATTGACCTTTTTCAGTATTACATCCATTACACCTTCCTTTCTCCCACATAATATATTGTATTTCTGCTTGGTGTAAACACCAGTGTCAGTGTTATCTTGCACTTACATCTCCTGGCACTGTTTCATCTTCGAGTCTTCTTCTGCTGTCTTGTTGCTGCTGAGTGGAGCAGAGCAACACCTGCAGCCGCTGACTGATCAAAGCAACTCAGCGTTCCCACAATCCCCTCTGTCTGCTCGCAAACTGCTGGAGCAGCTGGGATTGTTTTGATTGAGGAGGCAGCGGCCGGGTCACATGACCTACTGTGTTACTGCACCACTGAGCCCAAATGTAGGTCAGCCCCTCACTGTACTTGAATAACGAGACAGATTGACAGAAAATAGATTTAAAGACACAAGCAGAGAGCTGCTGTTGTTCTCTGGAGTGAAAACATCTTCAAGCTGATCTGAGCTCAGATAAACTCACAGAGACTGTAATTACATCACTGTTTGGTTCTTACTGTTTAAACACAGCTGGCTGCGTGACACGTACGTCTCAGCAGAACTATTCCACAACAAACTGACTTACAATCTGTCTCAACATGTGTTCAGTAAATTCACAGCAGTCTGCTCATTGGTCCTTCAGCTGTCAGCGTGCTCGCTTAGACTCCATTCTGTAAAATCAAATGGCTCAGCAGTGGAGATCTCAGAAGTGTGAATCAAACCACAGCTATCGTCATGGCTCTGTACCGATCTTTCTATCGGTGTTACTGTGTTACTATAGGTGCTGTGTTGGCTGAACTGAGCAGATATCACTAAACCTGTGTCCTCTTGTTGCCCTCTTGTCCACAACATGAATGTGACTCAGGTCATTTGTTCCCTTCTATGTTTAGCTTCGTCTATTTTGAAAGCTGTGAAACAACTGATCCCGAGAGAAGCTGCTTCGTACTGACTCACTTCTCTCCAGTTCCACGTCAAGACTTTTGGAAACGCTTGAACCGTTCGTCATTTTCATGGAGGATATTTTCTCAAGCGTCACTGTCAGAAAATAGGAATGTCGGCGCACAGCAGTGAATCAGAGGACAGCAGCTGTGACGGTGCAGGCGAGAGATATCAGCCATGCTGCGCCTCTGGACTCCTGTCGGCTAAATTAACTGTCGTGATTGGAGACACTCACTTCTCTGAGGAGAAGATGTTTCTAGTTCAGAGCTGTGACTATTTCCGAGCTCTGTATCGCTCTGGGATGAAAGAGTGTTGGCAGAAGGAAATCCACCTCAAGTCTCTGCGTGCTCGAGGCTTCCTTATCGCCCTGGCTGTCTTACGAGGTGAGGCGCCGATCCTGGACGGCGACGACATTGTTGAAGCCATTGAATGCGCTGCTTTCTTGCAGGTGGCACCGCTCACTAAACATCTCATCAACATCATTGACTCTGACAACTGTTTGCTGATGTATCACACAGCTGCAACCTTCGGCCTCATGGATCTCTACCACGCTGCTGCGCTGTTTATCCGAAACATGTACGCCGACCTGGAGGCAGAGGTCAGGAAAACCCTTCCTCCAGAGCTGATCTCCTACGTGGAGTCTTTGACCCCGAGTGTTCTCGTGGCTGTGGGGGCCCATGTGACCTGCGGTGTGGATGAAACTGTACATGCTGCCTCCAGGACGGTCTGCTACCTGGATGAAACTGTCAATAGCTGGAAAGTATTAACGGATCTTCCTCTACAGGCCAGCACATCAATGGCTGGAGTGACTGTTTTAGACAACAAGCTCTACATAGTCGGAGGAGTTCATGGACTTCATAAACAGGTTGTGGACTCTTGTTTCTGCTACAGCGTTGAAAACAACAGCTGGAGCAGGATCTCCAGTCCAGCACAGCTGCGATATAATCTCAGCCTTGTGGGTGTAGATGGTCGTCTTTACGCCATCGGAGGAGAGTACGAGCGAACAGTGATGTCATCTGTGGAAATATATGATGTAAATTCAGGAAGGTGGGGGTTTGCCGCTCACTTACCTCGACCGGCGGCGGGGGCGGCATGCACCAAGGCCACGAACAGGATATTTGTGTGTTTATGGAGGCCTATGGATACCACAGAGATCTTCGAGTATGTTCCGAGGAAAGACGAGTGGCTGCTCGTTAGCACGCTGATCAGGCACCAGAGCTACGGCCACTGCATGGTCGGCCACAGGGACAGCCTGTATGTGATGAGAAACGGGCCGTCGGACGACTTCCTGAGATGCCTTATGGACTGCTATAATCTCAGCTCGGGCCAGTGGTCATCTCTGCCTGGACACTTCGCCAACAGCAAAGGTTCACTCTTCACGGCGGTGGTGAGAGGCGACTCTGTGTTCACGCTCAACAGGAGCATGACTCTGGAGTACGCCGTCGACGGTAAAAACTGGAAGCCCCGACGGCAGATGAAGGGTTTCCCCAGAAGTGGATCTGTGTGGACGTTTCTGCTCCAGCTGCCAGACACTCTCATGCTGCAGTAGTTGCTCCATTTACTCTGGAATTTATTGGATCATCAACATCTTTTTACACTCAGACATGCATTTTCTACACATTACACTAAAAATTAAAGGAAAATTCCTGTTTGTCACAACATTAAGTCTTTGTAGTTTTGTCCATCGTTTCTATCGATAGTGACAATAATGCTCTCACCAAGCTATTTGTTGAGATTTGGGAACATGGTGTCCCCAAAATGAAGTTAGAAAAGGTCTTGTGCCAAAGTCTGTTTCTCCTGTGAATAGTGTTTCCCTTACTGCCGCCCTTCATGGTTGGACTTGGACATGGTTGGTAAGGTCGTTTTTAAGGGTAAAGGGAAACACACTTGGGCACAACAGAAGCCACATTTACTCTGATAGATGTGTCTCCACTGAACAGATCACAAGTCCAGGTATTCTTGCTACACAAGTCACATGTCTTGCCATCTGCACTGGCCTAGATGGTTAAATTCAGTGCACCTTCAGCTGCCATTATAACAGGGAACAGGGCCTGTGATCGATAAAGATTACATATGTTTCTTGGAGAGATGGAAGCATTTACACCTTTTCAGCATCTGGCTGGATTGGAACTGAAACCACTTACAAAGGCAGTTTTAATCAAATTTCAATCCATCACCAACGCTTCTTACATGCATCCACACTTTACAGCTTTTTTGACATCAGATTGCTCTCTGATCTCCCAAAGACAGAAATTCAAATGGAGTCAGAAGCAAGAAACACGAGCAGGCAGAGTAAACCTCCACGACAGACAAAGTTATTTGGAGAACAAAACAAGGGATATTGAGAGAGACAGATTTGAAGTTAGGAAGATGAATTCCTCTGAGGTACTATTAAGTTCTACCATAGACTGTTTAAAACATGGATGTTGTCTCTGTGACGTCACCCATAGATTTCTGAACAGCCATTGCGATCATCAGTGTCAGTGGCTCCGGCTGTCGCCTTCTTGCCAGTGTCTTACTCCACCAAACTCCCGGCTAATCCAAAGATGAGCAAAGAGGTGGAGCGTGGGTGGAGCTGAGGTCGGTCAAATGAAGCCTGGTTGCTGAAACCTAGCAGCTAGCTTTCACTGAAGGAAGCCACGGCCATAATTATTCAGAACTTTCAGCCATTTAGGAACTGCGTTTTTTGGCACTTCTACATTGCCTTAACTGCTCAGCAGCAGAATTTGCTGCTTGAGTTCTACTTACTGCCATTTTTAACAGCATTTGTTAATGTAAATCTGTGTGCGATGACTGCATTGTGTAACTGATTTGCCTTGTTGAGAAGTTATATCACATATGTTGTACATGTTTGTTCTCTCTGAGATTTTCACCTACATGAGACTACATGAAAGTTTAACCATAATAATTTGTTTGCCTGGACATGTGAACATTATCTTGACTTAGGACTGCAGTAGCTCTATTTGTCTGTGGTATTTAGAGATATTAAAGTTTTGCGATGCTGTTAAAGGTTATTGGTTTACATCAGAAATGTTTGAAAATAAAGCAGAGTGATATTTTCTATCATAATTTTTCATTAAAATACAAAATCTTAAATCTTTGAATAAAGCTGTGATTTATACTGTAAAAGAAGCAGAATTTGAATTATTTGTTTGACTATATGCCCTCCATCATTAGCAGGATATGTTTTAAAAATGTAAATGTAAATCTGATTCATCTCATTGAGTCAGTGTGTCTCTCAGCGCTGTTGACTGCATGTGAACTCCAGTGTTTGTCCTCACACAGAGCTTCTGTTTCCTGCAGCAGCCTCTGTTTCCTCTTGGCACTGACGGATGATGACAATGGAGGTGAATGGCAGGCAGAGCCAGGCACCACGGGCCGCTGGGAGGGACGCCAGCAGCAGGCAGCGATGCTAAATCTGACCCAGGATAAAGAGAGAGGCCGGGGTCAGGCCGGGACACGGCGCTCGGGCCGGCGCCCTCTGCAACCTCCAGCTTGAGTCCCAGAGTGAAGCCAGGAGCTGGAGCTTTGACTCAGTGAGGGATGAGTGTCTATCTGTGGACGTTAATCAGGTTAGCAGAGTCTGACTACATGATCTGAGGGTCTGCTGTCTGCTTTGCTGCCATTTACAGTTAAAATTCACTTTCAAATAATCTGCGTTTGTCAAACGTGTCCTGCTTCACCTAATTTTTGAACAAAAACCTAAACTACCAAAAATAAAGGGCTATTGTTTCTCTTTGTATTGGCTCCATGTTTTTTCCCAGTGGTGGATGTCACGAGTATAGTTACTAAAGTACCATACTTAAGTACAGTTTTGAGGTACTTGTACTTTACTTGAGTGTTTCCATTTTATAGTAATTTATACTTCCACTGGAGTCAAATATAATACTTTTTACTCCACCACATCTGTTTGGTTACTGTTACTTGCAGATTGTAACAGTTGAATATATGAAATGTGCCTTTAACAGGTGTCACTTAGCAGCAACGTCATCAAGCAGCGTCTGTTAT
>JAPZEA010000023.1:31548289-31559779 GCA_029783685.1 Heniochus monoceros | reverse complement strand
TAAAAAACTGTTTTCATTCATTTGTGTAAAGCCTGCAGCGCTGTGACGAGGCGCTTTGATTTCCTGTTGGTGGTCCTAGAGTGGATTTCTGAGTTTTTATGGAGGTTCCACTGTGTATAAATCTAGCAGGAGCACTTTGATGAATCACTCGGCTGTCTGAGCCCTCCAACGGTCAAACTCTGCTTCAGTTCAGATCCAAAGCCAGTTTGGAAATGTTGTTTTTGCCGCAAATGAATGAAAACAGTTTTTTAACAACAAAAAATATTTATTCTTACGATGCCTCACAAAAGAAAAAAGAGAAACTAGCAGGAAGTACAGGAACCAGGGTTTGAAGTGTGAAGACGAGGCTGCTTAGTTAAGACGTCAGGTTACAGGAAACTAGCGGTGACTTCTGGTAGGAAACAGGAAGTTGTGGTAGAAAGAGCGGCCTGTGGTGTCACACCCTCCGTCCACGCCGACCTCCTCAGTGTGAGATTCTTCTCTGCTCCTGAAGGAGTGTTTTCCCTCACAGTCGCTGACAGGAAGTGTCAAACAGTCTAAAGGCAATTTATGCAGTAGGAAATAAACTGTAGCCCACAGCCCAGCGTAGTTTCCAGGAGCTCTGGTGGAGGCGTGCTCCGTCAGGTCTTTCCACTTCACCTGAGAACTGATTGAATCCACAGCCACAGCGAGCTGCTGATCACTGGTCGGAAGAGATTTACACTCACTTCATTTTACTGATCTCTTTCACGAAAGGCCAGAAGTGGATGATGGGAAGTTTGTGAGAAGAAAACAGCCTTGACAGAAGGTGACGTGGTGCTGCAGGGCTTGTACAGTAGCTTCAGTGGACGTGTTATGACAGCAGAGGTTTTCTGCTCAGTGGTTTTTCTCTCTGTCTGCTGACAGATCAGACCTGCAGTCAGACCTCTGAAGTGTAAAACACTCCAGCTGTTCAGGCTCAGCCGCCCATTCGCTGGGCTATGAAGCCGTCAGGGTGTATCGCTGCCCTGAGCTCAAACTGCCAGGCAGAGCTTGCTCACTCACTGATTTGTATCCCTTCACTTGGTCTGACAGACCTAAACTGGTCTTAACTCTAAATATTAACAGTCTGCAGTCACTCAAAGCTTTTTTGCTGGTGGATTTATAGTTTTGAGCTGAAAATCCTGCCTGTAAGGTAAAACTCAGGTAAATTCCAGCATATTAAAAAACATATTAGATGCATCACAAACGGTGATGAGAAAATCTGTTGTTGATGAAAGTAAGAACAGAAACGCATGAACCAAAATCTAAACAGTAGCAAGATACCAAATTAGTGAAAACTGATGATGACGATAAATGAATTACTTAAATCAGTTTTTTAAAGCCACTATCACTGCTCTGACCACTATTCCTGGTTAGAGCAAACTTAAAACTCTGCTGCCCGTTTCCCAAATCACACCCTACACATCAGTTTTTAGACTGAACTATCAGCAGACCGTTTCAAGTCTCCACACGCTGATTTTCATAGAAATGTGAATTAAACCTGCGGCTGCCTGGAAGGAAGCAAATCAACCAATAAACTCACTGAATCTGGATAATTTGTCGTTAAAGAGCTAAAACATGACAAACAGCAGCAGCATGGTCCTCAGAGAAATAAACGCCCAGACTGTCCACAGATTAACCTGCCGTACCCCTCCAGTCTGAGCGGACCACCCCCACCCTCCTCAGACCCTCGGCCCCCTGGCGTCAGGAGAGGGGCAGGGATTCGGGTGGGTGTGTTGGGGGGGGGGTTGTCACACATTCTGGCATGGGCACCAGTTCTCAGCCCCGCAGCCTGTGGACGTCCCGGCTCTCCCAGGGCTCGGCTAATCCTCTTATTCAGCGTCCGGCTGGAGGCTGCGGGGCTCCCACAGACCGGAGCGCCGAGCCGGCCACTCTCCGCTGAATAAACACACTGACACAGTTGTGGTCTTTTTCTCTGCGTACAGACGCTGAGCAAGAGTTCTCCATAGAATCTATTCTCCTCATTCACTCTTTTCCAGTGGAACATAAGCATGTACCCCCTGCTTTCTGTCCTCAACCTGAATTACATCCCCCTTCTCCTCCTCAGTCGCCCTCCCGTCTTCACTTCCTTCTCTCCATTCGTCTTAAATCAGCTTTTCTCTCTTCAGCTCTTTTTGCTCCTGATTTTGCTCCAGAAACAAAACTTTTTCTCTCCTGAGCGCTTGTTTTATTTCTCCAGTCATTCCACATCATTACAGCAACAGTCGCAGAGTTTTCCCTCTGAAGGGCAACAAACGTCGGCCGCGTTGTGCAGCGTGAACCTCGTTTGATGCCCGGCAAAGGTTTCTAATCCCTGGACTGCAGACCGACACTGGACACGTTCACTGTCATATTTACCTGAAATCTCACCTGTCATGCCCCCATCATCAATATACTGGTTTCTAATGAGAAGTAGCTCATCTGTCATTGAGACTTTAAGATCATACACAGATGTATATGGAAAAGTGTTTAATAGAAATAAAGAAAAATAAAAATATGAATAAATATGGAAAATAGGCCTAAAATTATTGAACCCGATAAATTTCAAAAACTCATTTAAATAAGAGAAAATAAATAAATGCAGCAGGTCATCAGAACAAGCGCTAACCAGCCTGTCATCTGCTAGCATGCTAACAGTTGCTAGTGCTACGTGCAGCTGAGGCTGATGGGAGTTTTAACATTTTGATCCACTGCCTTGGCTGCGATGTTTGTTAAGGTTCAGAGCTGAGATCTGACACATTAAAGCTCAATGATGGCTGTAATGAGCACCGCAGCCTCTAGGGGGACTCTCATTTTTGTGCAGTTTTGACACTTCCTGTCTGATGCAGGTACGTTGTGACAGGCTCAGCAGGTGTTTTCTTTGTAGCTGGTGACACAAAAGCTTTCCAGCCCAACTCGTGTCGGGTGTCGTCACGACGCCGGTGTGGTCTGTAACTGAAACCTGCAGCGTTTGATGTGTTCATGTCGGACGAGTCGCGTTTGTCCTGCAGCACGGAGGATCAGACACACACTGATCTGAAGTTACACGCTGCCTTTTGTTAATGCATGAGCTACATTTGACCCAATGATTGAACACAGTGTTCTCAAAACATAATAATCCCTGAAAAGACATCCAGATTCTTCATTTTCCCCACAGCTTTGACCAGGTCTGCATTCAATGTCTGAGTAATATCTGGCTCGTAATGATATATGAAGTAGAACATTTGACAGAAAAACACAAAAAGGAAAAAGTCCAAAAAGATTCTTCTTGTCATGTAGTTAATAACTAACCTTTGTGCTCTTAAAGCCAAAAGGACTGAATTCATCAAGAATGTCCAATAAAGAAAAAAGTTAGTAGTTATGAGACAAAACAAAAAGATGTACATTTGAATTAAAAATATAAACTTATTAACAATTTCAGCATTCCTCCTGAGTGCCTGAAAATGACTTTTTATTTGCATATTTTACATTTAAAATGTATTTTGCAGCCTGGTTTTGGTTTGATATGACAATAATTGACTGATTGACTCCATTTGATGACATCGACTCAGCGGCTTGTAGACTTGTGATATTGTGCATTATTTCTGTCATTTCTAAACGTCTTTGAACTTTTCACAAAACGTTCACATGCAAAGAGAGGACACACACACACACACACACACACACACACACACACACACACACACACACACACTGTAATGGAGTCCTGCTGATGTACTGTTCACAGAGCAGACAGGTGTTTCATGTCAGAGCTGCTGTTTACACTGTCTGGTTTCCATTTCCACCTTAACAGAGACGGAGCTCGCAGCTTCCTGCCTGTCCTGAACCACCTGACTGCTCCGAGGTCAGGAGGGGGAGACAGGAGGAGGAGGAGGAGGGGGAGGAGGAGGAGGGGGAGGAAGTTGTAGCTGACTTCTCTCCTGTATGTCCATGTCCATATGTCCACAAGCTTGTGCCTTTGACTTTTGAGTCATGAGTGGTTTTAGGGAAGATTTGTCTTTGGTTCAAATGGTTTAAATACCTGCTGAACTAACTGCATTCCCATCAGCCTCAGCTGGACTTTGTGTTTTGTGGCTAATTAGTCCAAAAGGTACAAAAGGGGTCATCAAGAGTTTGAATTTTTTACTGGAAGCAAATAATTGTGAAAACACTCCTGGACAAGAAATTCAGTGATAGTGATGACAGATTAGAGATGAAACACCTGCAACAGTTATTAAACTAAAGGTGTTTGAGAACTGACTTCATTCAAACCAATCACACTGAAGTATTCGTAGGAATTAATCCAACATACAGTTAAAAAGAGTAAAATACATGCAGTCGCCTCGTGGTTCACCCGAGAGTCATTTACAGTGACTTAAAATGCTGCTGGTGTTGGAGCAGGTTCTGTTTTATTAAAGCTGTTGTGTGATTTTAATTCTTTTAACTCTAATTCTAAGTTTTTCTGTGATTAGTTTACTGCTAACGTCATCCTGATCCTGAGGAGAATGTAGATAAAATATATCTGTCAATACTTGCTCAGTCTCAGATCTGACAAAGGCTGGATGGAAAGATGTTTTTAGAAGTAATCAGCAAATATTAGTGTCCTCCATCCTGAGGTGATAACGATGTAGAAGCATCCTCAGCTCGCTCAGCTCGCTGCTTCTTGTTACTTGAACTTCTCACCTCTGACCTTTAAACTGGAGGTCGTGACCATGCATCAGTCTGCGTGTTGGAGGTCAGTGATTCAGCGAAAGCAGCAAAGTGAAGAAAACCACCAGAGCGAACCGACGGCAAAGAACATGAAGACAAGAGGGACGATGTCGCTTCGATTGTGTCCTTATTGCTGCTTTCTGACGGAAACGAGCTGCGGTCGGCCGGCAGGAGCTGTAACACAGCAGGAATACGTCGCAGTCAGTCATTCTCTATGTATGGTCCTGCAATGATTCATGGGAAAGTGGCAGGGAGCAGCGGTTTGCTCGTCAGGAGGTTTAGTTCCACTTTGGCGCTCTGTCAGTCTTTTATACCTCAGAGACAGAAGTTTAGAGTCTCTGCAGGATTTCAGTCATGCTTCTACTTTTCAACATTCTCTACATTTAAGGATTAAACTTTCTACACTTTAACTAAAATGAAATGGATGATTAGATCATCCTGAGATGTTCCACCAGACCCGAAGAACAAGAAGAGCTTTATTCATAGACTCAACCTGCAGAATGTTTTCCCTGAGCTGAGTCTCACAGGCAGATGTAGTACACAGCGGGCAAACCTTCAGCAGGATGAAGATCATCTTAACCTTCAGATGATCTGTTGAACCCAAACACAGTGTAACAGGTGGCCTCGTCATTTTGTCATCCCGACACATCATTCTGTGATGAAATCGCAAATGAATAAAATACGTTTTCTTTAAAAGCTCCAACAGAAGATTGAACCTTTGTGAGAAACATGATGGTTAAAGTCTCAGTTAGTCGCTGTTCTGGATCTTTGGATCACATCACATGCTCCTCAGTTTAGATAATCCATATAATCTGATCTTCAATCTTAAATGCCTTGAATTTTTGGATTTTTGTGTTTTGGCACCACACTAAACACGGACGTGCAGCTGTACAGGACGTATTGTCTTATTTCTTAGAGGAAAAAACATTTATCCTGCTATTTGAACCGTGTAGAGAGTCGTTCTATGTGAAGCTCTTCTATACATTAAAATACCCCCTGCAGGAAGTTTTAATGCCCAATCTGATCCAAACTTTCAAAGTGATTGTGATCTCCTCTTTACTCATAAACACTTAATCTAATGCAGCTCCTCTGGTCTTAAAGCAGTCAGATTACTGCCTCCTGTTGACATGAGAACTTTAGGTCCTGTGTGAAGGTCTTCATGCCGAGCAGCTGGACCGAAGGTGCTGCCCTGTGGGCGACGTCTTCCCTCTGCAGGCCGTCAAACATGTAATCCTGGATTAGACCTCTATCATCCAGAGCTCAGAGGGAGTAAACACAGCACAGCAGGAGAGCTCATCTCCTAATTTGCTGCAGACTAATACTGGACCCACCACAAGCAGGTCGGGCCATGAAATTTAATTTGGAGAGGAGCCTTGGAACACTCGGGGGGATTTCTGGTATGATTTTCTTGGTTTGATGTTTGTAGCAGTGACTACATTTTGCTTTGTGGAGGATTTGTGATATTTGAGTTATAATGTAAAAAGAATCTTCATACAGGATTCAGACAAACACATATGAAGTTTGTGTGTGTATTTGCTTCTTCTCCATATGTAAGCGGACAGTCTGTCCACCAGATGTTGGACCTGCTGCAGGGATTTGATCTCGTTCAGCGACAGGAGCATCAGTGAGGTCCGGCACTCGATGCTGGGTGAAGTCTGGCTCGTGATCATCCCGGTGCTGTTGGATGGGGTTGAGGTCAGGGTTCTGTGCAGGCCAGTCAGGTTCTTCCACACCAGACTGGGAAACCATTTCTTCATGGAGCCGGCTGGGGGACACAAACTGTTGATGCAAAGGTGGAGGAACGCTGTTGCTTAAAATCTCATCATTCTGCAGCATTAAATGGGGTTTTGCACGTGAAAGCCTGTTTGAAGGTGTCGGGGGTGCTTCTGCATGTGTGAAAAGAGTTGTATAAACCCTTTAGTGCCTAAATGTCCTCGAGTGATGTCACCTGAGTCAGCGTCGGTTGAAGATCACAAGTTTGAAATTGAAACGAATCTGTCGGTTTGGGGTTAGGAAGAAGTGAGCTGACCCCTGGAGCTGCTGCTCATTAGCCACTGCTGGCGTAACACACCTGAACCTCTGACCGAACTGTCAGCGGTCAGCTTGCATTATGGGTAATGCAAACAAAGTCAGTTTCGTACCTGTGGAAATCTGCTTCATGTTCTGGCCATTAAAGACACGTATCAGTCAAACATGTTTAGATAATAAATATTAAATCTAATCGAAGACCACAGACTTCATAAAATTCATTGTTAGTTATCTTAAACCCTTCATAAAGGAAGGTAATCACTATACATTACACTCACTGACTGCTGTTCTTCAAAGCATTCATCTATGTTTGTTGTTACTGTGAGAAATCTAAACCTGGTTTGTCCCTCGGTGTGATTGGCTGACTCAGAAAGAAGCTTTTGAAATTACTCACCTTGTTCCTGAGAAATCAGACGCCTCCACCTGTTTGTTCTGCCCAGGAAAAATAAAAAGACGTGATTGTTTGTTTTTTGATAGCGGAGCCTTTTATGAACGTTGGCAGCTTTCCATAAAATGTTGTTGTATGTGTGGACAACACGCACTAATCAGTGTGTCAGTGTTAGCCTGCTGGCTAACGTTCAGCTGAGGTGATGGGATGTTTTGAAACCAGTGAGGCGATTGGTTAAAATTTACAGACGGAAGAAAACAAGACGCCATAAAGACGGCTGAGGAAATAAAATAAGCGAATTTAATGAAGAAATGTGCTGGAAGGTTTGACAGAAAACTTCACATACAAAGCTGAACAGACCTTCAGGTAACGTTCACTGATCTGACGTCTGGAGAAACTACAGCCTGAGTATAAGGGCATGTTTTTCCTCTTGGAGGAAATTCAGTGGATTCCCAACATTTTCCTCTGCATCATGACCGCGTGTAAACACACACCTCATCACGTCACTTTATTTCCTCTTTGTGTCATGTGACCTCTGCTCTCTGTTTCTCAGTCGGGCCCTCGGTGCTCTGTTATGGTAATGAGGTGCTGGTCTCCAGCGGCCCCTCAGGGCGTCGACTTTACTTCATTAATGTGACAGATGCCTGGACAGCTGCTCGGGTTAATGGTGTCGCCTCCTGACATCAGACCACGCAGGATCTCATTATATACATGACTGAGAGTCTGAGTTAACCAGAGAGGTTGAGACGAAGGCAGTAAGGTATGGAGGAACGTTGCTGAGGAATGTGGATGAGGCATCAGCCTCGTAGATTATGCAGAAAAATGTCCAAAGTTTTGTTTTTTTGGTCGTTTTGAGCCAAAATATCCAAGTATGGCCTAAAAGCAGAAGCCTGTGTGGTGTGATAGGTTGGTACACCGGTGGGTTAAGTAAATATGACGCCCCTCTGTGGGGAACCCAGGTGACTAATGGGAAAAGGTGCCGACCATGAACTACAACATCTACAAAGAGAGATGTTCATGTTCAAAGACCTCCAACATCAGGACTATTTTACCCCAGTGTGACAGGAGATACCACAACATGAGGTCCAACACCACCAATATGAACAACAGCTCCTTCACCTAGGCTCTCAGACTGGTCATCACCCAGCACTTAACAATAAGCAACTCAGTTAGCACACACATTTTCTGATAGTCATATTACATCTTTTTATTGTTACTTTGCATATATTTGTATATATGTACATATGTATATACTACATACAATATGTAGTATATATATATATGTGTGTATATATAGTATATACATATGTAGTTTCATTTTTATATGCTATTTAACTGAATTTTCAATTCATTTGGATATGTCTCTGTAGAACAATGTCAATTAAAAAGTCTTGTCAATTTTAGAAGTTTTGAACCAATGGGAATGAAAATAGAGGCAGCTCATTACTTGTATAGTTCTCAGAGCTGGTTTTGTGCCTCATGTAGCTCTGCCAGTCACATGACCTATAACTGCTCCCTTGGTAACTGCAAGCAGAAATAGCAGGAAGCAGGTTTCCTGAGTTATCCAGCTACTGTTTCCTGTGCTGTCTTCTTAATCTCTCATTGTCACTCACACACATATGTACACACACATACACACACCCCTGTGTGTGTATGTATTCAGGAGTTGGAATTGTAAACAGCGTTATTGTCTCTGCAGAGTTACACACAGTGTTGTGACAGAGCAGAATAATACTAAACAACAGCACAATGTTTTTCTAGTACATATTTGCCATTAATATCAAGAATGAAACAGTAATCTTACATTCACTGTTATGACTGGAGGAAGCCGTTATGTTCTAAGGTTCAAAGAAAAGGATGTTTGTGTGGAACTCGTAAGTGACACCAAATCTTGGAGTCTACTAGTCAACTGTCAGTCTAAGGCATTCCTCAAGTCTCCAACTCCTGAGTCTTCCAAACCTTATGATGGGTCACTTTGTTGTTGTGTAGAGCTGTGCACAGGGCTGGTGCTATGTTGTGGTAATAGTTTGAGCTACTCTGTCAGACCACACCAAATGTGTTGACAAACCTTTGAGCTTATACATGTATCATTAGAAAACAAATAATGTGTCATTCCCACCTTGAAACTGACAGTGAAATTGTGAGAATGTGTGTTTGTGTGTGTTTCATTGATTCAAGTATTATTAGTGCTATGCTTATTCATATTGTGCCTGTACAGAACACGCCAATTGCTTTTCCTTCTAGTATTGCTGCTTGTTCCAGGCAACTTCACACTCAACTCTCATTGCACAGGGTTATCAAAATGTTAACATTAAAACTCAAATTAGCTGATGCATCATTAGGTATGTGCAGTGCCATTGATAGACATGGTTAGCCCTAACCCTCTCTCTACATGGCTCTGTATATACTGTAGTCAAGGGCTGCTCCTAATGATTAATTTTTTAATTGATTCATATAACGATTCTTTTCTCCATTAGTCAGTTAATCCAATGACTAATTTATCATTTTTTATTACTTGATTAATCACAGTTAAAATTCAATTGATGTACTCAAAATAAATGTCAAAAATGTGTCTCATGAATGTTACCATATTTTGTTCAATCACCTAATCATCATCATCTATTTTCCACATCATGGCTGTTTTAATATTAGTAAGAAATGGAAATGGAAATGGAATACAATATTCATAATATTGTATAATATTCCTACTTATGTTTTAATTACTTTATAATAGTGATAATATAATCATAGTATGAATGTGTGTGTGAATGGGTGAATGCAAACTGGTGTTGTAAGAGCACTTTGAGTGGTCATCAGGTTAGAAAAGTGAAAAACTACCATAACGTTAGCCAGTTCTAAAGACACATAGAGGACTAACAATAACATGCTATAGCGTGACATTGTCAGCTTTACGCAAAGGGACAGCATCATGTAAGGTTATTAGCAATTGCGTTACACTATAACACAAGTATGAGCGGTACCTGTTGGTTGCAAGGAAAGTGTGAGCCAAAATACCCCACGGTGATTGGCCATACAGACCAGGTTATGTCGAGGCTATAATAGCGATAGCTTTATTATCACAAACCATAATATAACCGTAATATATAGCCAAATATAACACTTGTACTTCTGTGGTGATGTTGGTGAAAGTACAGTAATATTGTAAAGGGGCTTGTTATTTTCAAATGAAAGAAACTAGCAGTGTGTAATATATTACATTTTGAAAGTGACTCGCCCTACGCTGGTTTTGGAGCACGTCTGAAACACAGGGCAAATACACAAATAACTCTTTACTTTTGTTAGTATTACGCTATATTTGTATAGCAGTGATGCTGCTGAAATAAAACCCAGAAAGACTGGCTGACGTGTGACGTGCAGAGTTTTTGGGAATATGACTCATCAGTCTCTAGAAGTGCATGATCCCACTTTTTCCCATGATCAAGTGTTGAAAAAGCGAACAAAAAATGCAATCAGTCTGAATATCGAAAGCAGAATACTTATCAAATCAGCATCCAAGTGCCGTGATAGCATCGAATCGGGACATAAGCATCTCGTCCCGGCCCTAAATTTCATGGTCCGTTTGAACAAGCAATAATATTGATTGTGAAGTTTGTGCTCGATGATTTGCAAATCATACACGAGTGAAGTATTGTGCGTTACAGCACCAGGCAACGCTATCAACTTTATACAGTGCTGTCAAAGCTTACAAAGTCATGCTACTGTGTATGTTATAAGACATTCTTCCATTTCACAAACGCAGAAGTTTGGATGATCTGTTCTGATGCATTTGAGCAGTTCTGTCTTTATGACTGACAAAAGCTGTGGTAGTTTATTATGTGCTGCATGAGCCAGGACTCAGATTCTTCTTTTGAACAGAGCTGTCACTGCATGGAGGTGGAAAGCCTTATGAATGCCGATCTGCCGATACTGTCCACCGATTTATACTACTTTATAATGCTTTACGAAATACTTTAGAAACTTCGTTTTAAGTCCTCGTGCCTGATTCTAAACACAAACATTTGTAAAACCTTGTAACTGTATTACAGTGTCTTTAGTATGTGCTTAGAATTAGGGCTCAGGGATATGGCGAAAAACATGATCACTCATTTTTTCCAGAATGATGAATGTCTGTCACGATATGTAATTCAACAGTGCTGCCAGTTTCAGTTTGAAGAGTATCCTGATAATGACTGAATTATTAGTTAAAATTTAAAATGTGCTTTATTAACATTTGTTGATTTTTCCAAGTCACTTCCATATGAAGCAGGTGTGGATTTAGAGGTGACAGCCAGTTACTGCAGGCAGAGTGGCCCAACATGTCACGTTTCTGAACGTCTGTGTCCTGCTTGTTCAACAGGTGTTGGGCAAACTGTTCATACTCTCTCCCTTTTGTTGCACTCGTGTTT
>JAPZEA010000023.1:31392831-31402995 GCA_029783685.1 Heniochus monoceros | reverse complement strand
GATTTATTTTTGGGCTTTTTACGCCTTTAATGATAGAACAGTCGAAGAGTGACAGGAAATGGGGAGGCAGAGAGAGGCGGAATGACATGTAGGAAAGGGCCAGCCGAACCGGGAAGCGAACCGGGGCCACCTGCGGCAGGGACTGTAGCCTCTGTATATGGGGCGCCAGCTCTACCCATTGAGCTAAACGACACCCCAGTTTGAGTATATTTTTGACTCAGTCAGACTAGAACCAGACTAGAACCAGGACCCGAGAACAATAAGCTGCTGCAATGAAAAAGTGACAGCTGGAGCTAAAGTTTTCCTCGAATGCAGGTTACTAAAATGTTGATATGAACTTGCATTTTCCCTTGTATCATCATTTTAATGAACACTCCAAATACCGGAGGAAATGTCATGCACGCCACACACACACACACACACACACACACACACACACACACACACACAGTAAGATGAATTCTTATATCCCTATACAAACACACACATATACTTGTAGTACCACAGAAATCTAATTCTCTACTGGTGTCACTGGGGTCATGAATAATGCTTCTAAGATAATTCACACTGACAAGTGTTCTTAACATTAATGTACCACGGCCAGCCATTACAGACATTTACATTAATTTTGAGCAATTTGCATGGTAAAGTCTTAAAAATTATGATGAATGGTAGATTAATTCATTGGATACAGTTTTAAGTAGTAGTATGTGAAAAGCCAAGATAGAACTCTGCTCTGCACCACTCATCCTGCCATGTTCAAAGGTAATTTTGCCATTTTCCAATGCTCATCTTAACACTAACCAATGCTAGAAATTGTGGCCATCAGACTGGTGGTTGCCTATACATGAAAACAGCTGTCCATGAGGTGAAGATCTACTGGCAACTCAGTGTGTATGCGCAGTATGTGTTTAAGGGACATACTGATGATTTACCATGCACAAATGTCCAGAGGCCAATGCTGTTGATGTTCTACATTGTAAACTTCCAGGTTTCACCAAGTAGGTAGGACCTGAGCCACACATCCTCCTCTCCACCGTGGAGACTTGGAAAAGGGACATCCTATGCAAACACACCATTCACACACAGACGGGGGAGAGGGAGACATGGACAACATGTAAACAAGGAAGAAAGATAGAAGCAAAAGGAGAGGCCGAGAGAGGAAGATTTTAAACCAAAACATCTGAAAAGAGGCACCAACAGCCAGGGAAAGAGAGAGGGGTCCCAGGATGGTTGATGGTCCAGTAGAGAGAATCCAGACTGAAAAGAGAGGACATGGAGGAGAAACTATGAAGAGAGAGGGAGAGATAGGCACAAGCCAACAGAGGGATAGAGAGATACAGTGATTTGCAGGAAGTTTACAGTATTCTTGTCAACTAGGTACTAGGCTGAATAAATTATTTGAGGCTGAGACACACCTGCTGGAAGGATACAATCAAAGAATAAACAGCTATACCAAATTTTAGCCATGTTGCTTTGGTGGAAACAGGCAGTCTCAGTGAATTCTTTAATATGCAGATCAAAGAGAGGGTAGGATCAAACATAATGCCAAGACTCTTAGCTGTAAAACTGGAGTTGAATTAGTGTACATGGCATGGATAACATGCGCATTTGTGAATGCATCATTAATACTGAATGATATATACATGTTTTGGAGGAACATATGCTGCCAAGTAGACAACATCTTTTTCAGGAAAGGCCTTGCTTATTTCAGCAAGACAATGCCAACCACATTCTGCACATATCACAACATCATGGCTCTGTAGTAAAAGAATCTAAGTGCTAAACTGGCCTGCCAGCAGTCCCAACTTGTCTCCCACTGAAAATATTTGTCGCATTATGAAATGTAAAATACGGCAAAGGAAACTCCAAACTGTTGAGCAGCTGAAATTGTACATCATGCAAAAATGGGAAAACATTCCACTTTCAAAATTACAGCACTTGGTCTCCTCACTTTCAAAATGCTTACAGAGTATTGTTAAAGAGGAGGTAATGCAACAGAGAGCTAAACATGACCCTGTCCAAACTTTTTTGAAATGTGTTGCAGGCATCAAATTCTAAATGAGGATATGATTTTCAACAACAATTAAATTTCTCAGTTTCAACATTTAATATGTTGTCTTTGTGTTATTTTCAACGAAATATGTTTGTTTTTTTTTAGCATTTTGCAAATCATCACATTCTGTTTCTATTTACATTTTACACAGTGTCCCAACTTTTGGGTGGTAAAAAGAAAAACCCTGAGGTACTTCATATTTCATATCAGAAAGTTTCTATGTAGTATTATTATAGGAAACACACTGTGTTCTTTCAGATAGATAAGACTTTAACCACGAAAGGCCAGAGATACCAAATGGATTTTTCATCTTTTCTAGTATACAGTAAAATCAGTGGTGTCAAAAGCCATACTGAGATCCAGTAGTAGAAGCACCAATGAGGAATTCAAATCTATAATAAGCAGAACATCATTCACCACTTTGGTAAATGCAGTTTAAGTGGAGTGGCAGGCTGGGAAACGTTTTAAGAAGATTAATGTTAAATATGTGAGCCAAAGGTTGCCGTGACATAACTGTCTCCACTGTAATGCTTTTGAAAAGATTGGAAGGTTAGAGATGGGTTGATAATTATTTAAAGAATCTGAATCAAGGTATGGTTTCTTGAGTCAAGATTTCAGGACAGCAGTCTGAAAGCTAGAGATGGCCAGTGATCTTTAAAAATTTAGCAGCTCGGGACTTAAAGACTTAAATTTGTATAGACAAAGGCTAACTGGGATTCAACATATGAAATTGCAGTACTGATATTACAGAAATAGCAGGAGATGAGGAACTAATTTTGTATCCAAATAATTTTTCCACAGAAAAAAAAAATCATCATGAGCAGCTAACAGATGGCTGCTTTAGAGTTATTTAAATCATGTGTCTTCCAATATCCTGCAGGCCTTCTTTAGGGCTTGTGTTTCTTCAGTAAACCAGCTAAGTGTTTAAGTTACTGCTACAGTTTTCAAAGGGCCTGTCATTGCAGTGAAAGCAGCCAGGACCACAGACAATCGCTCACCAAGTGCAGTTAAAGTTGAGGGACCAGTGTGGCAAGTGGTAAATACATCAGCACCAACATTACAAGGACAGGGTGGTGTCACTTTAAATTTAATAAGGAAGAGATTGCAGATGTGACATCAGAGACAGAGAGTAGAAATCGCTATCCTGCATGATAGAACTAAGTTGAGGGTATTACCACTGGACTTCAGGTGAATATTGAAATTACCAATAATTATAATCTTATAGAATGAGTAACAAGATCTGAGATAAAATCTCCAAATTATTCAAAAAGTTGGGAATAAGGGCAAGAGTGCCACAACGTGGAATTTTAGGACTCAGTTGCCCTTAGAATGTAATTCATAGTTGATGGAGATGGTTTTAACACAAGAGCTGCAAATTAGTTGATTTTAATACCATGTTTAGAGGTAAAAAAAATGACTTATAGATTAAGGCAACACTTCCACTGTGTTTAGCACCCTGAGCAACATTGGCATTGGTATAGTCAGGTGTGGAGGCTTCATTCATTCATCCATTCATTTTCTATACCCGCTTACTCTGTAATGGTCGCGGGGGTGCTGGAGCCTATCCCAGCTGACATTGGGCGAGAGGCGGGGTACCCCCTGGACAAGTCGCCAGTTCATCGCAGGGCTTAACATAGAGAGACAAACAACCACTCACACTCACATTCACACCTACGGGCAATTTAGAGTTACCAATTAACCTATCATGCATGTCTTTGGACTGTGGGAGGAACCCGGAGAGAACCAACGCAGACACGAGGAGAACGGGAGGCTTCATTTAATGTTAATAAGTTCAGGAGAACTTTCTGGGAGAGGAGGTAACAGTGGTGGATACGTACAAATACCTTGGTGTTCACCTTGACAACAGCCATCTCCCTGTAGAACCAATCCCCTATGTGCCAGGACAGGTGAACATGAAGTCTCACACTTCCCCCTAATGTACTGAGACTAATACAAACACTGTCACACAGAGCCTTTATATACGTGTATATACATATCTTGTCTTTTTTGGCCTTAGCTGCAGTAACGGTAAAGTTCTCTATATACTGTATCTCTAATCATATTGTATAGTATCCTGGAGTTATATCTGACGGTATCATATTGCTCTCTCACACACATACACACCATTAAGTCAATTTTTCCACTAGCTGCTTTCACACAAGTCCATTTTCATAGGCATACTATGCTGTCAGGCAAGACCAGAGCTGAAACCTGGTCATGGATAAGGTCTTTACGCCTCATCCCCTCAGCTGAGCACACATAATAATGAAAGAAAGACTTTGTATGCCAACAAATGCCAATAATTGTAATTGGGTTGCGTTAAATGTAGGCCAACTGACATCTGGTTTGCTTACGTTAGCTGTAATTAAAATCTAACTAGCTATTATCTTGCTATAAAGCTGCCAACCAGATGACATGAAATACTACTATGGACTAGGTTTATGATGCTAATGTTAAGATGTCAAAATGTAGTGTTTCATCAACTTACTAGCATGCGTGCTTGGGAAATGATGACTGACTTCAATGCTGCAACAATTCAGTGTTTGGATCTATTGGTTGCCCCAGGGCATAAATGTCTTCTGCTCTTTAAGATTGCAACAGAAGTCTATGGAGGTGTCTTTTTGAATGAGCCCAGGTGCCTGCAGCAGTCAGTTTCAGCACATTCACACAGTGAAGTAAAGACAGAAATCCACAAAATAAATATAAACAGACTATACATGGACAACATCAATAACTTCTGTGTGTCCAAGCCACTTTCATCACTTTTTAGGCCTTGACCACATGTAAACGGATATTTTGTTAAACAAACACTTTCCTCCACCTGTAGGTCTTTGACACACAAACAGCATGTTAGGTCACTAAAACTAAGATTTCTGAAGTGCAGATTTTTTTTGGAACCACACCCCCCACCAAAAAAAAAAAACACCTCTGGTTTCTGTGTATCTGTGTTTACATGGAAAAAAAGACTGTTTGGGAAACAATGATAGCATCACCTCAATTGGCCCATGCACATTGTTGCTTTATGTGATGAGCATGCATCTGAAACAACAACAATGGGGGACTACTGGTTTGTTTGGCTAGCACTGCTAGGCCGTGTGCCAGAAAAGTTTTAAATAATTACTGGATAACTGCTGGATTACTGGTACAGTAGTTAGAACTGTTATTCAGAGGAGATTCACATTGGCTCGAAACCTCTCTCAAGCAATCCATGGTGCCTGATTTGATGCTGGACTGCTTTGTAATAAACCTTTTTTATATGCAAGCAAGATGGTGTCAGCGGAGTTTCCTTCATCATCTTCACATCATCGCTATTTAAGAAACAACATCGTCTTGGAAGATTTTTTCTACATTGTTTATGCTTTGGTTCTGTATAAGGATTGCCACTCCGCATGCCCTCTGGTCTCCGTGATTTGTCAGGATGTTCCCTGTCCAAATCCGTCTCATCCTCTCCATGATCTCCTCTGACCAGTGTGTCTCCTGTAGACACACTATGTCCGATTTGATCGCTGTGGCTATTTGTTCTGCCTCGTCTCTCAGCCCATTACAGTTTATTGAAGTCACGCTTATCACAGCACTCATGATGAGTATGCTGAGGGGGTGCACTAACATCATAGTGTTCATACCTTATTTTTTTGCATTCTTCTTTTCCATCTTTGTCGTCTTCCTTTTTAACTGTCGGATGGTCTCCTTGGTGATGTCCATATCATCTTCTGACCCCGTTGTGACAGTCACTTGCTCCCTGTGTCTCCTGATATCGGGGGTCCCCCCTTCTTGTTATTTTTCGCGTTCCATCTCCTCTTCTTCGTCTCCGGTCTCGGCCACCAGGTGGTCTTTTGGTGTCTCTGCACGGGAAGCGAGTGGCTGCTGCCCCCTGCGAGAACCCGCCGCTGCCGTCCCGTGCACCCAGCCTCTCTCGGGCCGCACCTGGCGAGAGATGATGTCCTCCGGTTTTCCGTCCCCAGCTCCGGACTCCTCCATGGCTGCGGTCGGTTCCTGGCCGTCGTCTCCCTCTTCTTTCCCATCCTCCTGGATCTGCTCGTCGTCGAAGTACTCGTCTCCCGTCACCGTGTTGAACTTTGTGGAGTATGGCAAAGATTGAACCTTTTTGTTAAATTTGACTTTGACAAATCTTGTGCCATCTGCAATGTTTGTACCTGGCCACATTCTTCTTTTCACCGGTGACGAGGCTTCCACTCCCCAGCCCCACAGTTTCCCAATGATGTCCTCGTCCGTGATATATGTCGAGAAATTTAGGAAGGACGCCACCATTTCCTCGCTGCTCAGCTCTCTCCTTCCCATGTCGATCACTCATTGTCACTTCAAACTTTCCTGGTCCAATGCTTCGGCAGAACAGCAGCCCCCCGCACAGCATACGTATGTTCCGCATTAATTCCGTGGTCATTACCTTCGTTGTTCCAATAAGTTCTGCTCTTACGGTCAGATCTTTCTCATATTCAACTTCCCCCGCACCACGTCTGAGTCCATTAACCTTCTCTTTGTCGTTCATGTCGTTCCTTGGTTCAGTATCCAAAGCGGTCAGTCCTTTAGCCATTTCACCGGCTTGCATTTTCCAAACTTAAAAACGAACAGAAAACAGAACAAGTTCGTTCCCCCAAACAGTCTATGACTGTCGGGGGACACTTTAACCAAACTCAAATCGACCGTACAACAGTGTTTCACTTCCAGATTAACTCAAAAAAAATGATCAGAAAACTGTATAGAAGACGTCGAACTGCTCCACACGGCTCACCTGTTGCTTCCTGCCTCACACCTTGCGCACACGCTACACAGGGTGGTATAGTACTTATGCAAGAAAAGCATTTGGTTAGGTTCAGGTAAGAATAGTACTCCATTAAGTTTAGGCAAAAAGTTCCCCATAGTTACTCTATTTCTACTAATACTTTAAGAATAGACTAGTTATGAATGTAATTTAAAAAGTTCAGCAAAGAAGTTGAGATCCAGGGGGTTATACGTAATACAACCATTTACTTGACTTGATGTATGTACGTCATCATAGTGTCATCCTGTGGTTACAACAGAGAACAACAAACAAGTATAAATAGTACAAATTACAGTACAAAGTATAAGTAACTAATACAACCACATCCTTGTGATTATGGCTCCAACACTAATGGTAATGTTTATTAGTGCCATCTGGTGTTATTTTTCTATACTTCACCCATTTATGTGATTTAACTCATAAGATATCCCCAAGCTTGTAAAATTTAAATGCTATTCAAGTATGGGAAATGGCTCCCAATGTCAAGGGCTGTGATGCCTTTCCAGGGAGTTGCCTTGGCATTGTTGAATTAGATGGCATATTTGACTAGTTTTACTTGCGTAATGGCTTGATATGGATGCCAGCTTTGCAAGCCCTAACTCTAACAGGGGCAGTGTATTATATGTGTATTTATATATTTCCACAAGAATTTCACTGGTGTTTGGGCAGCAACTGAGAAGTTTATTACTCATATGCGATGGGGCAGTGGAGAGGGCTCACTTGAGGGACCAGTAATTGTATCAGGATGGCCTTGGCACCCCAGTCCCCTCTGGCCATACTAAATTATTGAACACATATATATCGTACTAACCTGTACAATGGCTGGAACTGCTTCTCTTTGGTGAGGCATCTGATGTCAGATGGTAGTGATGATGTTTGATGATGTTACTCACAGATGGTTTTCCAGGTTTGGGTCAGTGGGATTGAGCAGCACCAAGTCTTTGGAAGAGTTACCTTTGAAAAGAAGTGCTCACAGTAATATGTTGTTGCTTTGCAGCTCAATAATTTCATGTTGTAATTTGTCAGGCACATCAACAGGTTTCATGTTAAATGGCGTAGCAAATGGTTAAATTCCTTTAGTTTACTTTTCGTGTCCTGAAACCTCCCTCCAAATGCCTGAAGGCATTTTCACACTCACCAGCATATTCAGATGTCATGGCAGGCTTTTGTTCTTGTAGAGTACAAAAATGCACAATGTTACCTCTTTCCAGTTGCACTTGCCACAGCTTTAATTTCACTTCAAATGATTTCACATTTGAAAGCAGAGAGCTGAGAAGCTGGCTTGAGCTTGAGGTTCACCTCTGAGAGGTACTTGTTTATGTCCACTATGAAGGCCAAATCACACAGACCATTTCTCTTGGAAAGCACGACTCTGCACCTTGCAGGCCAGTCTCGCTGTTATATACAGCCTAGAGGCCAGAGGTTCCCACCTTACAGGAAGTCTAAAGTCAATGTACATCTTTGTGTTTTTAGATTAATAATGTAATTTTATCCTTGTATTTTTTTATTTAATATCTCAATTTGTGTTTTGTCTTATTTAGATTTTCTCCCAGTCTAATTAGTAAATACGATGAAAGAATCTAGCCATAAATGTCCTCCCATTTGATTCAGTGGTGCCTCCAGAAATGTTTCATAGGGGTGGCCAGATGGGACCACTGAAAATCTTGGGGTGGCATACAGCGGGAGAGTTGTGTGGCTCTTGTACAGCAAGCCATCATGTAACTGTGGAACTGAGACATAAAGATGTGGGCAAAGAGGAAGTGTAAATGAAACAGTGGCGTTTACAGCCAACACAAATAGCTAAAGTCTGAATGACCGCCCCTTTGGCAGAGGCTGGCCTCTTGTCACTAAATCTCTCAAGCTCAGTCAGCTGCATTGAATACTCCAGATTCTTCTGCCTGTTTACTTCTTCACTGATCGTCCTAACTGTGCCGATCAGTTCCACACTTCGCTTTTTCTGAGTAAATAAAAGCATTCAGAGGCGTTCACACGCTCAATAACGCTGCCTCTTCTCTCAAGTCCACTCAAAAATGTGTTTTGCTTGTTGTTACTTCACCTGAATGTTTGACCTTCACGCTGCAGATGATGTGTGTGCAGTTTGACAACAGAAGGCTGTTTTCATATAACTACTTTAAGCCAATCACGGCCCGGTGTGCGACCCACACAGAGAGTAACGTGACGGCGGAGATTTAAATGAACTGTTGTCTGACGCTCTGAATAGACGCTGAACTCACTGCGGTCTGGAGGCTTCGGCTTGGTCCGTCTGCAGCTTCTCGCCTCCCTCCACCTCCATGGTGCAGTAAACGATCCGGTTTGGAGCCACAGACCTCAGACCCTGGACCTCCACGATCACAATCTGAGAACAGCAGCAGGGGGTAAAACAGAGGACGACTAAAAACCCCCAAACGTTCAGCGTTAGTCAGCGTTTGTTCCTCGATTAATCGTCTATAAAATATCAGTAAGCAGAACAAGGCGACATCCTTAAATATCTGTTTGTCCAACAGTCCAAAACTATATTCAGCTTACAGTCACATATAAAAGAGAAGAGCAGGAAGTCAGAAAAACTGACATTTTAAATCTCTTCCTACATCTTTATCTTATGGCTTCTTCTAAACTGAAAGTATTTGTTGTTTCAATTCTTCTTTTATGTGGGATTTTATTGAGTCATATTATTTGTTTTTACTGCAAAACACTGTGACTTTGTTCTGAAAGGTGCTACGTAAGTAAAGTACATATTCTTATTATTCTAAATTACTTAAAGGAATAATGAATGATCAAAATTGGTGTTCGATAATTTCTTGATTGATTTTCTGCGTTTCTGCCTCATCATCTCTTTATTGTTTCTTAACAAGGAAACTAAATTAACTGTCACATGTAATGAAATCAGGACGGAGTGTCAGCAGTGATCATCACAGACCTCCAGAGTGAAGGACAGCACCACGTCAGACTTGGACAGGATGTCCCCCTCGTCTCCCATGTCCAGGAAGGAGTTGTTGATGGAGGAGCGTTTGAGCTTCTGTTTGAAGTCCGGACCTCCTTTGGACACCGGCAGACTCTCCAGGTTCGCCATGAGCAGGTTGACGGCCGAACGCAGCTCCTCCACAAAGAGAGGCTCCATGTCCGCAGAGACGAACTTCGGGTATCTCCTGTCCTGCAGGACGGACATTCAGACACAGTTCATCACCTGCACAGAGGTTCACCTCACCTGTCACCAATCAACCTGTTTACCTGTGGAATGTTCCAAACAGGTGTTTTGGAGCATTCCACAACTTTCCCAGTCTGTTGTTGCTCCTGTCCCAACTGGTTTGAAACGTGTTGCTGCATCAGA
>JAPZEA010000023.1:31121934-31132014 GCA_029783685.1 Heniochus monoceros | reverse complement strand
TCAGCTCAGGTGGGGCAGAAGGTGAGCCGGTATGTCAAGAGGTGTGTGTGTGTGTGTGTGTGTGTGTGTGTGTGTGTGTGTGTGTTTTCACTGGATCATAACGTAATGGAACGTAATTGTAAGTGATTAAAGAAAATGATTGTATTTTAAGAAAACGGTTGAATTTGTGAGATTGTCCTACAGAATAAGACAAGGCAACCTAATTCATATTTGTGGTGTTACGTTAATATGATGAAAAATTCAAGCAGCCCAAAGGATCTGTTTTGTGTGTCTAAACATGTCAAATCACTGTTGTGGAGGAGCCCAGCTGTTTTTAAGGCTGTTTTATTGAAATACATTTTAGTAAAAAAACTGAATGTACAGTTTTACTTGATAACATGACATGACTTGAAATTATAAATATTCTCTCTATTAAACCTGTTTTAAAAAAAAAAAATTTTGATTAAATTAGAGAAATTCAAATGCGCAGTGATGAGACAATCAAGGTCTTGTGTTGCAGTTTGTTTATGAAAACTGGTTTGTGTATGTGCTGTATCTTCTGATCGACACACCGACACTCATAAAACGTCTGTTTGCATAAGCTTCGTTTTGACAAGGCAAAGACACAGACATGAATTCTGTTTTGCATGCCACAAACAAAGCCTACGGTGCATCTCCACTTCAAGTTTGTCAAGTCTAATTCGTATGTTTAAGAAAGTTTGTTGATATTTTTATTGCTATAGATGTGGACTGTGAGGATGCAGAGCGCTGGTTTGCTCCTGTGATGCTTTTTGCTTTTGGTCATGTTTTGCTCTCAGTTTGAGTTCAGTGATTATTTGATGTGTTGCTTGGAAACACTTTGAAGTCATTTGTTTGGTCCTTCCTCTGTACTAGTCACCACTGAGTTCAGGGTCCCTGAGGGCTAATGATGTAATTATGGAAAATGAGCAGGAAGGGGTGTGGGCAGCATTCTTTTAAAGCAGGGCAATGCTTATCCTCCTCTCTGCCCCCCTTTCTTAAACATATGTTTGCATGTGAAGCAGACAAGTTTGTTGGCAGGTTTGATGTCTTAGGATGGACAGCTACTTATTTTTGGAGTCATCTTTTGAACTTTGAGTCCACTTTGGTTGACTTGCTGCTGGAAAGCTGGGCTTTGGCTGCTGGAGGGAGGGGGGATGACATACTGACAGCCGTTTGCTATATTCTTGCACCTCTGGGATGTATTTGGGGAAATGTAATTCCACATGTTGTAGCAGTGATCTCATCATTTTCTAATGAAGCGGCGGAGAGCACAGCAGAGCCTGAGAAAGACCAGAGGCAGAGACAGAAAGGAGGAGGAGCACATACACTCATTGCGTCATTTATTAGTCTCAGGAACAGGTTTATTGTCCACCGGGGAATCACTGCTGGGTTGCGTATATATGTGAGTGTCTGTTGGACTTGACTTACAAGAGAAAAAGAGAAAACGGAGAGACTCTTGCAGCATCTCTTCAACTCCACAACCAGCATGTCTCAAGTAAGTAGTATTTTCTCATATTGTTTAGAGGACTTTGTGCAGACACTTAGAGCCAGAAGTCACAGATGTGTGCTGTTACATTTCCTCCCTCTGTTACTGCCCTTCAGCCAGGCCAGCAGGAAGATGAACACATGCAGCGTCCCGACGTGAGAGAAGAGGACCTGGCCGAAGCAAAGGGCAAACTGGGCTCGAGTGGGCCAGCGAAGAGCAAGACTTTTCAAGTGATGGAGGAGTGCGGTGAGGACACACACACACACACACACACACACACACACACACACACACACACACACAGGAAGTCACAAAGAGAATAGACCATCAGCTCTGCAGTAGCTTCTTCTATTGTGACTATAAGCTGAGCGAGCTAACAGCTAAGAAGCTGAAACCTCCTCCAGGAGGAGAATTTGTGAACACGTGCTTTGTTGCTGCTGTGGACAAACTAGTGAAAAACCAGTGAAAAGAGCTGATACAGCGGCTTGTTTACGACAACATTTAGCAGCTAACTGATTGTGATGGAGCTCTAACTGATCAGAGTGTTGAAGCTCGTCTCTGACCCGTAGTATCTCTTCCTGCCTCTGAAGAGGAAAGGTGCAGACAGGTCGAGCAGAGTCAGGTGACCTCCTGATGACCTCACAGGGACGATGTTGTGGTAGCCGGACGCTAGTCGACACGTTTCCTCCAGAGTCGAACCTGCAGACAACAGAACACGTCAGCAGATGATGGGTTGGATGGCAGGATGTGAAACTACAGACTTTACACTTGTTACCCATGAGGAAGATGAGCTCCTTGGTTTTGCCCTCAGACATGAGCTGCGTGGACAGGTGAACACCCAGAGCTCGCCCTGAGGATCCTGGGGAATCTCCGGGGACGTCCACCTGCCCAGAGAGCGCCCACGGCGGGGGACTGCAGGGTCCAGAGTCCCTGGACGCCTCAGAGAAGAGACGCGCCACCAGTTCATCGTCCGGGACGTCCTGCCTGAGACCACAGGGCAGAGTCAGAGGAAATATAGGACATATTTCAATGCACGCCGACTCCGAGAGAGACGCTTCTGGTGCTTCCTTCAGTTAAATCACAGACAAGTTCTTAACTTTCTGAAATAACTTCACACATAACAACTTTAAATTCAACACCTGCAGCCACAATGACCACATCCATACACCTGCAACTGAATTTAAGACCAATCTAACAGTCCAAACGAAAGAAAACCTTCCTGCTTGAACACTTGGTAATCTCTTGACACTGTGTGTGAGCCTACATCGATGAGCACTTGCTGCAGTAGAGTTTCAGGGCCTGGTGGAGCCTGCGGGGCTCGTAGGACCTCAGCCGGACTCTGACGTGGTGAACTCGACCCGGATCGGACCGCTTCAGCTCGGACAGCGTCACCGGCTGCACGTCGTGACCGCAGCTTCTCTCTGACACACAGTCACAGACACAAACAGAGCGACTTTCATCGACTTTAAAAAGCTTTTTATTCAGGCGACACACAGGCCTGACTCCTAAAACTGTGGACGCTGTCTCAACATGAATAAAACAGAATCAGTTTACAAACAAACTACGAAGAAGAAGAAGAAAAAGAAGAATGTGGAATGTTAATGTTAATGTTATGAATGAAGCTTCGAACTATTGCTTCATTCAGACGTCCACACAAGTCGACCTGAACAATCAGAAATCTAACACACTGATCTGGGTTATAGTCTGAACCGATTTCACATGATGACAGTAAATGGGCCTAAAATCTGAAAACACAGCTAGAAGAAAACATCATGTTTTCAGTCTGTTTCCAGCTGAAAACCAGAAGTCAACTGAAGTCAATGTCAAGGTGTGAAAGAAGTTTTAATTCCACAAACTGATGTTTGTAAGTTCTGATATTTCTGACTTTCCTGCAGACTTTGACTCACTTTGCAACATTTTCTCCAAATCCCAGGATGTTCCAGGGAATCCAGAACCAACAACACATATCATCAAATAAAAAAATAAATGTGGACTGTTCACCCTCACAGACCTGTGCTGTGTTTCCTACCTGTGCTGCTCTCTGCCGTCTCAGCATCTGGACCGGAAACAGAAAAACCATCAATGACTGAAGGAGATGCAGGAAAACACAAATCAGTAAGAAACATCACCAAACTGCTGCAGCCGAGGAAAACAAAACCATTTTATCACAAAGCAAACAAACAGCTTCAGCTCAGATGTCCAACAACATCTGTGTGCAACCATCAGTCCCTGCAAACATCTTCCTGCTTCTGCAGCAACAACAACAATCAAGAGATTAAAAGCTGATAAAAGATTACGATTTAAAAAAAGTATTCTGCTAAATCGAGGAGAGGCAGTGAACAATAATGAAGCATCATGCAAACAAGCAGCTCTCAAAGACAGAGAATAAGCTGAAAGACCAGAGAAGAATCGCCAGCTTTATTTCATGAATTCAATAAATTTACTTTCTTCACCTGCTTCTGATCCGACCGGCTGATTTTCTTCTTGTTAAAATAGTCTGTATAAAGCTAAACTGGGGTATGTCGCTAAATAGGTTAAATAAAATAAAAAGAACACTCTTCCTGCAAAGAAACTGCATCCCAAACACTTTGTCCTTGTTACACAACATACATGAGGCCTGCAGGTCTGAACTCTCTGCTGAGGAGTTGGTCTGTCTGTGTGTAAACCTCCAGGTCACAAAGTTTGGACTTTTTATTATATCCCCAGTGAAGCGTGGGCTTTTAGAGGCCTCTGCTAATGGCAGCAGCTCCCCGCAGCTTCAATCCGTCCATCCATCCTTTCCACAGTGAAGAAATTGGTCCGTCTGAGCGGCCGGGATGTTCATATTTCCGCTGCTGGCGAGCACGTTTTTCATTAAATCAAAGAGCAGCAGGCGGCCACCGCTCATCATTCCCTCTTTGTATTTTAGTCACGCAAAATAAATATTTTGAATTTCATTCTCAGTCGTTTGTGAGCCGACACTATAAAGGAGGTTTATTGGAAAAACAGGACGAACGGTGTTTCTGCACAGGAGGCGTTTCAGCCGAGCTTCTTCAGCCGTCCGACTGAACAGAGACACTGAACAGTTACTTCAGGTTTTACAGGCGTGACGACAGCGATTCTGTGTTGGCTTTGAGCGGACTGAGCCTGAACGCATCCTGTGTAGACTCAGAGCTCTGAAGCTGCTGCTGCTCACACTACAGTGTGAGCAGCATACAGCATATACAACCACGCTAGCAGCCCGGAGAGACTGTACTTGGACACAGCAGCGCTTTGAGCTAAATGATAACGGCGGATATTTACTCATAAACCAAACGAGAAGTGAACGGATCAACAACATTACTCTAATTTATCCTGAGGGGAACATGAGTGTCTGCAACAAATGTAACATCAGTCCATCCAGACTAACAATGAGAAGAAAAACAACCAACATCCAGCCTCACCTGGTGGAGTCTCAGGTGGAGTGCTCCAGATCTCCAGCAACTCTGAGTCATTCAGCTCGTCGTCCTCTGGGAAGGCCTCAATGACTCTACAGACACAAACAGGAAGGAAATGACACCTTTTAGAGACTAATAGTCACAAACAGACACATACACACAAACACAGTGGACACAAAATAACAAATCCAGTGAAATTAATCAAATCCTGCTGCAGTTTTCATTAAAATATCCACATTTCAAAAGTGAAAAGGATGCGAGGACTCGGACTGATTTTAAACCTGAATTAGGTGGATTATTTTACACTGCAGCACAGTTTTAAATCATCTTAACATTCCTCTCTAAACCCGACGCTTCAAACTTTTAAACCTCTGAATACATGAATGGCAGCCGACTGCACACAGCGTCTCCACACCGGCATTCTGCAGCAGAACCAGAACCAGGAAGCACAACCAGAGCTCAGTCTGCAACACGAGGCCGGTTTTAAACACAAGGACTGTATTTTCAGCCTCTCGGGTGTATTTGTCCCTCCTCTCCTGCTGTACCTCCTCAGCTCCTGCACGTCGGGGCTGTTTTCTGGAAGAACCCGAATCCCTCTGCCGTACGCTGTCCCACCATGCAGGTGAAAGGCCAGGTGGTCCACCTCCTCTGATTGGCTGCTGGTGAGGCCGGGCACCTTGCTGGATCCTGGGATCGCTCGTAGGTTGTAGATCCTCAGGAAGGCTCCGGGCTGATGATCAAATATAAGAAATCATTATTAAAGCATTAGAAACAGACAAGAGAGCGGAGGATACTGGAGAGAACACACTCAGTTCTGAGAGAATGAAAAAGTTGGTGGTAAATGATATAAAGTCATAGTTCATTCTAAGTGTTTACAAGAAGAACAAAGAGCCGTGTATTATGGATCGCACTCATATCGACCTTTCCAACCCTTGTAGGAGGAAGCGTTTAAAATTTGCCTCTCGTTCACCTGCTGACCTCCTCACACAGCTGCCGTGCAAACTGCTGCTGTGGACATCTGGAACCATTCAGATTTTAGCGTCTGACACTGACATGACCAACATTAATCGCAGGTCAATCTGATTAATGGAGGACCTGATGAGCGTCCCATTGGAGCTGTGTTTGTGTCCACCTGATGAATGAAAGTCCAATCTTCTGCTTTTGGCTCTTGTTTGGTCTACACCAACGTCTGAGAAGATTCCCATCAAAAGAATAAAGGAAAAAGATTTAAAATATCCTGATTCTTGTAGGGGTTGTGTGATAAGTAACCTCTTTATATTTGTTCAAATAAAAATGGTTTCCATGAAGTTAAAGTTAACAGTCGGAAGTTCCACACTCCTCATTTTCTTTGGATGCATGTTTTTGCTTTAGATCCTCAGCTGCACATGTTAGCAAACAGCTGCTTACTTCCTGTCCATGTGATGTCCAATATTTTCTCCACTTTAAGCTCTGATTTGGTCTCCACCAGCTCCTGAGAGAAACATCTGGCTCGTCACCTGTTAGATGTTCCTCCATCGTCAACAGATAGTGTTTAAGTTGAAGGAATCTCTAACATTTTGTCCCTACATTTGTGCAATACAGTTAAAATTTAACAAACCTAACCGCCTGAATCAGCTCCACTCTGACATCTGAACGCTCTATCACACCGTTCACACTGTGGGGGCGTTCATACATTTTGTGGTCAGTCGGTGCAGATTTCATCAGGTTTCATCCAGCAGCAGATGGCGCCGTTGCACCAGACTTCCAGTCAGTGTGGCGGCTGATTCAGAGGCTGCTCTGTGTACTCGGTTTGGAGGGTTTGCCATTTTTCTTTTTTCTTTTTTTCTCCCTCTCAGCTCTCCGTCACGACGAGCCTGCAGTCGACAGGAATCTTTCCTTACTCTCATCATCAACAAACGCTTCAGTGATCAAGTGTCAGAGGGATTCACTCTGTTCAGATATTTCTCTGAAAACTTTATAGTGTTTTTACATGACTGGGTTCAGTCAATAACAGAGCCAGAAACACACACACACACACACACACACACACACACACACAGTATATGACCTTTAATTGCATTATAGCTGGAGAGGAAGAGAAAGACTCAGAAAGTGAATCCTCTATAAGCTGTGGCTTCTTTTAAATCCATTTTCTCTGTATACTGAGTGAAGTTTGAGTCAGTGTCAGGGCGGATTAACAGCTGATCTCCTGAGGCCTCTCCTCCTCTGAAGATCCACATGAAGAGCTGAGAGACGAACTGGGAGGACTGGAGAGCTGCTCCCACTCACACGGAAGCTTTTTATTATCTGGAATTATCCTTTCATCTAGAATTATGCCCACGTTACTTAGAAGCTGCCGAACAGGAGAAGCTCTGCTGGTGAGTTCAAAGACATCAGCTGTCTGGATCTGAGGATATTTAACGAGATGAAGACTATTTTTTTTTTAGTAACAACAGAAGACTAATGCAATGGAAAGACTTTGTGGGAAGAAAAATGAGTGATTTCCATTTAATTTCAGTTGATTTCTGATGTTTTTCAGCCGAGAAGAAACCGTCCTCTTGAGGAAAATAACAACAATGGTAGTTTGTGTAAAAAACAACTTCCCTTTACATTCTGAGTTGTGTTTAGTAACAATGCAAAGCAGACTTTCAGTTTGCACTATTTGTACCTATTTAATAGCTGGTGTGTTTCCAGTCTGCGTTTGTTATGCCGGAACCAAGCTACATGAATCTCGGCCGATTTTGTCGTGGCCGATCGATTACCAGCATCATGGCCGATTATGAACGACAATCGGGCGT
Organism: Heniochus monoceros; assembly: GCA_029783685.1. NCBI lineage: Eukaryota > Metazoa > Chordata > Actinopteri > Chaetodontiformes > Chaetodontidae > Heniochus > Heniochus monoceros. The sequence continues at coordinate 31,124,335 of JAPZEA010000023.1, read as the reverse complement.
CTATAATCATGTATTGTGACGTGCTAAACGACGTGCCGACACCCCGACGAAAGGTCTAGCATGTCAGAATTTTTTTGTCTTGACACGCGTAGTGACACGCCTCTCCCCCGACATGTTCCTGAGCGTTGGCCAATCAGGTGCTCTCTCCAGAGCGCAGTCAGGTAACCATGAAAAGAGGAAAAGTTGGTTGAGCAGTGGCAGCGGTTCCCCTGCCTGTTTGATGGTTCCTCGAGGGAGAACCACGACCAAGTCAAAAAAAGACAAATGTTGGCGAGAAACAGCGGAAGCTCTTCATCAGCGCGGCGAGAAGCTGCTGCTTATCCCCGGTCCTAACAGGGGGAATATGATAGATAGATAGATAGATAGATAGATAGATAGATAGATAGATAGACTTTATTGATCCCAAGCTGGGAAATTACAGAGACTACATTAACATGTTATACTGTGTTCTGAAATTATCTACTTTATTATATTTATATTCTATTTCCATATCAGTACAAACATCATCATTACTAACTCATATTATACAGTTTCAGTTTGGTGTAACTTGACTTGCTGAAACTCACTTTTGCCTCATATTTTTGTCAATATTAGCTTTTTTTTTTTTTTTACTTCTGTACTTATTAAGCTTTTACTCTTATTATTTATTTTTACCTTTCTCCATTTATCTCTACTTATTTCTGTACTCGTGCTGCTGCAACAACTGAATTTCCCACATGAAGATCAATAAATTTGATCTCATCTTGTGTTTTTACCAGTAGGTCCCTGTTTAGCTCAGATTTTGTATTTGCACAAAGATTGCAGACAGTTGGTGGCGATCATGAGCCAAGAAATGTAGCAATGCACCAACAAAGGCAAAGAAGAAGAAGAAGAAGATTCCGAGCTAGCAGGCGTGAAGGTAAAATCAAAAAAATCAGCTGTAAATACTCACTAAAACCACACTGAACAGACGCAGAGGAACAAAAACAATATCAGCAACACAAACGAATAAAAAACGCCACATCGAGAAGAGATCTTTTCCAGTTTGACACCATCTATGTCACATTTAGAAAATTACATAAATGAATAAAACAGAGAAATTCGCCAAGAAAACTGGTGTAAATACAGAAATGCTGCAAAATATACAAAATATTGGCAGAAGTTTCCAGAGGAAACTAAAAACTGCTGAACAAGCTGGTTATTAGTGACACACTAACACCATGTTTAGCCAACACCTGCAGTAACACCTGACTGGAAAAGGATAAAAAAAAAGGATAGAAAAGCTACATTAACGTGTGTCCTCTTTTTAATTAGAAATAAATAATCTGACTGTGACAACGTATCGTGACTGCTGGGCTGTGATGGACTGTGTGACAGCTGCCTGAGGTTCAAACACCTCTGTGGAGGATCTGCTGATCAAAGCGGAGAAAAGCTTTAGAGAGAAGAGACGTCTTTCCAGCACAGAAGAAGCGTTTAAACCTGCCCGGACGCCAGCAGCATCGCGGCAGGACTAAACTGAACTCCTGCAGGTTAAAACACGTGTGTGGATATAAATGTGACGCTGGGATCATGAGCCTGGTTGTTTTCTGTGCTTAGAGAGGCCGAAACAACCCATCTGGAAACCTGTTTTGTAGTTTCACCTTTAGAAGCGATGGAGGAAAAGATCAGCCCGGATTGAGACGAACCATTTGGCTGCCCTCCATCTTTTTTTCTCAAGGAGGAGGGGTTAAAGGTCAGGAGGTCATCATCGCTGCGAGCCGGGGAGAGTCGGGTCACGACTCATTCCCTCCTGAGGCCTTTCACCGTTTGACCTCTAACTAATGAACACAGCAGCTAATGAACAAAGTCCTCGAAGGGTTTCTCAATCAAAGCACCTAAACTCACTCTGGAAATCCAGCGGCCGTTAAAGCAGAGCCGCTAATTGTTTGGACACACCTCCTCGTTTAAAGGATTTCTTCTTCGTTGGTCTTCGCGGCGTCAGCAGCAGCGCTGAGCGTCCTCATCCGTCTGCTTTTCTGTCAGAGCTTCTGGTGTAATCTGGGAAGTAATTTAGGCTCCTAATGCTTAATTAGCTCATTAACATACAGTGAAAAACTGCGTTAAACTGTAGTGAGTCATCATATTGTCACTATTCATTTCCATAACATCTCATATCTGCTGTCACCGACGTTTTAAAGACATGCACTGAAGGTGGAACTAATATTGTAGAAATTTTGGTCATCTTGAGAATAATAATGTCTTTATCGTTAGTGATGATCTGCTGCTGTACACCTGCACACTTCCTGCTTACAGGCTGCATTATTACATTTTTCTGTCTTTAATAGAACAAGCTGAAAACACAACTTCTGACAAACTGTAAGCTTCAATTCCAATATTCACTCTCCTTTCACCTGCTTTTACCACCAGCAGCTCCTTTTAGAAG
>JAPZEA010000023.1:30743085-30746057 GCA_029783685.1 Heniochus monoceros | reverse complement strand
CTGCTCACTGATTTACAACATAGATCACAATAACTCAACAACCCACAACATTGTGTGACTGATTGTAAGGACTCTGGGGACATTTCTGGATAAAGGTGATCCAGTGCTGCTCACTGTTTACTGTATCTGTAAAATCTGACATGTTTTCAGTGATAAAACGCCGTCCTCTTTCAGAAATTGAGTGGAAATGTTGAAATCAGTTGCAAAAAGTGTTTTCAAACAGCTGCTAAATGTTGGTCAGATGCACTTCAGACACAGTCAACAGGCAATGCTACAACAAACTGATACAATGTTCCACAAGGACAGAAACAACAGTTTAATGTGAGGAGGCATGCATCATCCATAATCTGCTGAAGCTGGTTCACAACGGTCATGAAGTTTCTCCAAACTCATCTCTCTGCACTGTGCTGTCTTTCTGAGGGGAGTCTGGAGATACTGTGGTTATTCTCTCAGTGGTGGAATCAGCTGAAACAGACAATGTTCACAAACATCTGCTGCCTCTCTCAGCAGGAGGATCTCAGACAGTTCAGCAGTGAACCAGGTGGAGTCAGACAGTGTGAGATCAGCTGATCACTGTGAAGCTGCTGAGGTTTGACTGACAAGAAGATGGACAGAAAAGTCCTGCTGTGCTGAAGCAGCCGTGTGTTTCACAGTATCTGATGGTCTGACTGGACACATGAAGACTGCTGGACTATCGTCAGCCATTGAAATGCACCTGAGTGCTGACAGTGACCTGCAGCAGGTCTGCAGTGTTTCACTGCTCAACATGCTCGACATCAGCAACATTAAAGAGCTCATCCAAAGGTTTCAGGAGGAACAGGTGACCTTTGGAGGAGATGAAGATGAACTCATGGTGGACATTAGACAGTTGACACTGTGAGGACCACAGGACGCTGACAGAGACTCAGCATATAACTGGACGGTCTGAACTCAGAAAGGACTCCTGCTGGTCATGTGATCATTTTTCAGTTTCTGATCCTTCAGCTCAGCCTCAGGACATGAAGACCTCCACCGTTCTGTCTCCATGGTGATGAGCACCATCCTTCAGAAATATGAGGACACCTCCAACCTGAGAGAGAGGACGATGCTCTTAGAGCAGAAGGAAGACACTCGGCAGCGTCCTCTGAGGACGACTCGTCTAAACAGGGAATACAAGAATCCAGATTGTTCCTCAACATCAACAAGCTGGTTAAACTGTCTCTGCCGCTGCCTTTGAGCAGGGCAGCATGTGAGAGGAGATCAAAACCAAGTCCAGATCTGGTCTGTCAGTCCTGATCCACGTTCACCTGTCAGAGATGACCACAGAGACATGTGACCCACATCCAGCTGCTGACCTGTGGACGGAGACAGCTGATCTGAGACTCAACCAGGACTGAGAGGAGCATCTTCATCAAGAGGAGGACAGTGTGAAGACTGTGTTTATTAAGTCCAGGCTACGTATGAGCTGAGTATCAAGCACCATCTCCTGGTACTCACCTGAGTACCTGACTGAAACAGTTATGTGCACACCTGTTCAGTCTGGCTCACCTGAGCTGTTGGTTCCTTCATCAGATCTTTAGTTCTTTCTTAATTTACACATAAATGAAGGTCTTCAGTTCGTGTAAGCCTTCAAATCTTTTTTTTTGTGTGGTGTTAAATATTTAGAATAAATGTGCTGACACTCAGAGACACTCAGAGACACTCAGAGAGACTCGGAGACACTCACAGAGATATAGTAAGTATTGTTTTGTCCCTGCTGTCTCAGCTCAGATGGACTCGATTGTTCTTCTAACAGAAACACCAAAACAAACTGAACCACTGAACAAATGACAGGTGGGAACGACTCAGAGGTCTGCAGGCAGGTAGTCGAAAGGTGTACGATGGAGGTGGCACATCAAGAGGACATAAAGAGAATATTATGGACATTTTGACAAATATGTTGACTGTTAAACCGTCTCACTGCTGGAATCTGCCATGAATCCAGACTGATGGAGGCCACAGTGAGCAGCTGCTTCAGGAGATCACTGAACCTTTAAAACTGGAAACTACAGATTTGAGAGGTGTGTTTAGACGTTTACATCTTCAGTGGGAACCAATGGGAGCTGAGAGCCACAGACAGGAAGTCTGGGTGCTGAGAGCCGGACATTGGTGGTTTAGTCATGTGATTTGTGGGCAATAATAAAAATAAGGTATCAGGGTCAGCTGTCACCTGTGCTCCTCCTCCTCAGCTGAAGAAGTCTTTGGAAATGGCCTCCACAAAGTTGGGAGCTGACATGAGGATGCCGATGGTGCACAAGATGGTGAAGAGCGAGAACGCGACCAGACACAAGCGGTCGATCACCGCAGCGGCGAACTTCCACTCGCTGCAGACCGTCTCCTCCTCATCCTGGCCACGGAAACGCCTGGCGATGTATCGCACCTCCTCCAGGATCTGGTTTAGCTCCGCCTCTAGGGTTGAGCCTGCCACAGCTCCTCCTCCTCCTCTTCCTCCAACTCCGCCCCCTGCCCTCAGCACGTCCTCGTCCCCTCCCACGCCGCCGCCCACCAGCCGCGAACAGAGGAGCTCGGGTTCAGCAGAGGAGGCATAGCGCAGCCCCTCCACGCCCTGGAAGCCCACATACAGGAGGTTGCCGTTGGTTACCTGCGGGTGATGTCGCAGCGAGCCCTGACTGACACTCAGCTCCAGGCTGGACAGGCTGCCGCGGCGACGCTTAGCTGTGTTGTGGCACGCCAGGCGGACCTTTGCCTCGCCAGGACGCCGCATCCGCAGGAACCAGGCACACCAGTTCAACAAAATTACACGGGTCTGAAGAAGAAGGAGAAGAAGAAGAAGAAGAAGGAGAAGAAGAAGAAGAAGAGGGAGAAGAAGAAGAAGAAGAAGAAGAAGAAGAAGGAGAAGAAGAAGAAGACAGAGAAGAAGAAGAAGGAGAAGAAGAAGAAGAAGAAGAAAGAGAAGAGGAAGAAGAAGAAGAAGGAGAAGAAAAAGGAGGAGA
>JAPZEA010000023.1:30728085-30738085 GCA_029783685.1 Heniochus monoceros | reverse complement strand
TTTCACCTGTCTCACCTGTCATGTATGTTGTCAGTCTATTTGATTTTGTCCTCCTTTCTTTAAGGTGAGGACTTTGACTCTGTACCTGCCGGCTCAGGTCACTCAGCAGAGGTGAAGACTGGTGTCGAGTAAATGAAGTTTCCAGAAAACACTGGATCTGATCTCAGCCTCCTGACAGCTTTAACTTCCTGTTCCATGTTTTATAGCTGATGAGTATCGACTCAGAGCCATTGGTCATCTGAGGGCTGAAATACGTCCTGCAGCCGTCTGACGGGATCTCAGAGGACCTCCTGAACCAGAGGACACTAACACTGCGGCTTTCACTTCATTCTCGTAGCTTCTCCTGTTTTATACTCCAGCTTTTATTTGTCAAGAAGAACCAAAAACTAGATTCCACTGCAGCGCGAGGCGGACAAGAAAATCTATTTATCCTTTTTATTACTTTGGACTTTTTTAAAATAAAGCTCAGGATCAGTGTCGAATGTTAGGAAATGCTAACAAGACACGAGACTGTGGCAACAAACAGAGCGGCAACAGGTTTTAGGCTCATTTTAATAAACTACTCTGACAGTATTTTCACAGCTTTCTGAAGGTCTGAGCAGCATTTATCCAGGACCGCACCGTCTATCAGCCGAGGCCGTTCCTTGTACAGCAGCTCAAATGGAGTGAACAGTTCTGATTTTTAAAGCAGTGGTTCTGAACCTGGAGACCAGGACCCCCTTTAAGAGGTCACATGGTCGAGGGACTCGTGCAATGAAAGATGGGATGAATAACATTTTGCCTCATGAATTAAACGTATTGTAAAACCTTTAACAATGCGTCTCAGGTTGACTTTGCTCCGTGTTGAAGGTCAGCAGCTGGAAAATAAATTCACTGGTTCAGTGGTTGAAGCTCTGCTCACCAGCTGGTGTTTTTCTCTCAGCTGGACGTGGAAACCTTTTCTCTGGACTTCAGCATGAACGCAGCTGATTGGCTGAGCTGGCAGCTGCTCGTAGAATGGAACACTGTCAGCATCAATAAAGTTTTACTCACCCAGCGAGATCTTCTCTCCAGAGTCGGCGGGCAGGAGGAAGACGAGGAGCGCGAGGGTGGAGATGAGGACGCAGGGAATGAGGAGGTTGAGTCCGTAGTAGAGCGTCCTCCTCCTCATCACCACGGTGAAGGTCACGTCGGGGTACGGCTCCTTACAGCAGTCGTAGAAACGCTCGTTCCTCCGACCTGGAACCTCTGCAGAGAAAACAGTGACAGCCAGAGTCACACGTGGACCTCAGAGGTTTCTGGAAGCAGCAGAACACAACTGAGAGTCTGCTCGCAGGTGAAGCTGCTGTTAGCGCTCACGAGCTCTAATTCTCTGAAGCTCAGTCTCAGACTGCAGCCTCAGTCCAACGCTCCAACACTCTGCCACGTAACTTCGATTCAAAGGTTAACCTATGAATAAGATACAGGTTAAACATCTCCTGTTTGCAGCAGATCATTTGCATGTTATAACATATTTTTCTCATATTACTACGAACCAGATTAGAAACGTTTGTTCTAACAACATATCGTTACATCTTCTTAAAATAAGAAAGATTTCTCATCAGAATAACTTTGATAAAACAAGAGAAAGATCCAGTCAGAGACACTGAGGCTCAGATCACATCATACAGCGACTGATCAATCATTCAACATGAATCCTCAGTTTGTCGACATTAACGGAATAAAACAGTGGATATGAGCAGAATCTAAAATCAGCCTCTCAGCACTGACACAGTCTCAGAGGACCACAGATGTGTTTTAAACTATTGATTCATAAAACAGCAGCGGGGTTAGAATGACTGGAAGCAGATCAGAGGACTGACTGATGCTCAGCTCTCCTCGTCTTTAATGAGCTGCAGCTGTTTGACAGAAGAATGAATCCTTTCTGTTGTTAAAGGTGAATCCAGCCGCTGTGATCAGGCTGAAAACAAAGAAGAAGAAATTAAGTCAGAAAGCTGGTGAGAGATCAGTGACGGTGTTGGTGGTCCGAGGACATTCAGAGACATCATTCATTCCTCCATAAAGCTGAAGACAGACTGTCTCTGCTGCGTTTGGACCATTTAAACTTGATCTGCTGGTACTCAGTGTTTTTTGCCTCCTCTTGACTTCCTCTCTTCCTGTTTCTGGTTATTTTGCTGATGAATTAGTGGAAGAAGTTTCAGATAAAACCTGCTGGTTGTGTTTCGTCCTGTGCAGCTCGGCTGGCTGCTTTCATTCGCCTGCACGTCGCTACATCGCTCACTGCATTGGTTTTAATCTCACTGTAGGTGATGGGGGGGCAAATGGCAAACATGCTGCTGAGATTTTCAATTAAGCTGCTCTGAACGGCCCATTGGCTGAGGAGCATCTCTGGAGGAGGCCGGCTTTCATTCGCCGTTATCTCCTCTCTCCACTTCATTCTCTCCTTAATCAGCCGCTACAAACAGGAGCTCCAGGAGGACGAGGACGAGGACGAGGACGCACTCATCATCACTCTCATCAGCAGCTCGTCTCCGTACTCTGCTGTCCTGCTGGACTCTGAGTTCACCTGTATCAAGACCCATTACTGCCAATTATGAGCTGCAGACTCTGCTGTGGTAAGCTTAGCTTAGCATAAAGACTAGAAGCAGTGGGACACAGCTAGCCTGATGCTGCCCCATGAATCTCAGGTTTGCTAAAACACCTGAAGACACTAAAGACAAGCACAACTGTGAGTCTGACGTCTCCTGAAGAAGAATGAATGATGGACAGGAAGTACCCAGGCCTTTATTTGAATCAGCGCAGCTTTAATCAAACTGTAGCTGTGAGTCCGTCAGTCTGCATCAGGTGTTTAAACCACCGCTTTCACCTGTTTGCTTCAGGTTAAGTCAGTGTGACAGAGTAAGTTTACATCACTCATACGATGTTTACAGTGTTTATGAGTCTGACTTTGTTTCAGTTTGATGAGGATGAAAATGAACGATGAAGCAGGCGTGTGTGATGTTCTTCAAAGTGTGTCGTGTGTTCAGCTTGCAGCATCGCACGATCCAGTCAAAGCCAGGAATCAGCCACGAGAGGAATCAGCGCTGAAGTTTGATGAAATGTCGCTCATTGGTCACGCTTTGTTTACTGATGTGACATTTTTGAGTGGCTGATGGTACAAACGCAGCCTGCAGGCGGCGGCAGCGGCGGCGGCCTTCAGTTTCACTGAGCTGCTTGCAGCTGCTTGGCCTGCAGCAGCAGGACGGTTTAAATAGCAGCACATTAATGCTGGATGGATACGAATTGTCCTCACAGATGTAGGGACGGGCGGAGGGACGGACGGCCTCTGAGCTGCCGAGCCTGCAGGCCGCCACGTTCAGCTCCGACATTTACGTCCCGGCGCTGTCGGGGGGGAAACTTTGAGAAACTAATTAAACGGCTTGTTTGTTGAACCTGCTGTAAGCTTGGCGCCTCAGCCGGGGATCTCACCGTGAAATGAGCTTCCCAAACTTTCTTATTCCCTCTCAGATTCTCAGGAGTTTCTCCGGCTGCAGCCTGATGGATCAGACGAGACGTCCTGCTGATTGTGAATTATTCAGACCAGGAGTTTTGTTTTCTCGCTTCTTCCTCCGTCTCTCGTGTTTTTATTCTTTTTCCTGTCTGCAGGGAGGACAGGCTTTTCTGTCCAAACTGTCTCCAACAAGCAATAAACATACAGTATTTAGAGTTTTCAGTGCCGTCAAAATGTCACATGACTTTATAATCAGGAGGGATTGTGGGATACTTTTATAACATTAATATGAATATTTGTACGTGGATCCGTTTGTAGTCGTAGTTCCAGTGAAGGAAAAACGTGATGCTGCAGCACACAGACGTATTTTAAACAACAGTGTTCAGTGTTTGTCCATTTCCTGTTTCAGCACGACATCGTCCCCGTTCACAAACCATCCTCATAAAGAAACGGTTTCCAGAACCGGACCTCAACCCAATCCAGCACGAGCCAGACCTGATGAGTCAACATCAGACCGGCCTGAGACACAGAGCCTGTCTGAACCACGTCTGTGTGTCCACTTACTTTTGGCTGTATAGAGAAGTGAACGTAACAGTTTGTAGTTAATCCATTTCTGGTTTTAACCAAAGTGTTTCAATAACAAAACTAGAGTTAACGGAACATACAGGAAGTTCATCCAGAGAGTTTAGAACAAGGACTGAGTGAAAAACCCTTCAGAGGAATCAACAACAGCAAAGCAAGCTTTAAAAATGTTGCATCAGGGCACGGCGACCAAACAAATAAACAGGAAAAACAAACAAAACAAACATACCAACCGACCAACCAACCAAAACAAAACAAACAAACCAAACAAATGAAAAACCAAACAAACAAACAAACAAATGAAAAAACAAACACAAAACAAACAAACGAAAAATCAAACGACAAAACAGACAAAAACGAACAAAACAAACACACCAACCGATCAAGCAACCAACCAAACAAATGAAAAAACAAACAAACACAAAACAAACAAACAAAACAAATGAAAAATCAAACAAAGAAACAAAGCAAACAAACACAAACAAACAAACAAACGAAAAAATAAACAAACAAAACAAACATACCAAACAAACAAACAAACAAAGAAACAAAACAAACAAACAAAGAAACAAAGCAAACAAACACAAAAAAATACACAAACAAACAAACGAAAAACAAACAAAACATACACACAAATAAACAAACAAACCAAACAAACAAACAACAAAAACATATACAAATAAACATGCAAGCAAACAAACACACAGGCAAACAAAGACACAAAACAAACAAACAAACAAACAAACAGCTTTGGATGGAACTGATCAGCCTCATGTTTCCTCGTGGACTTGTTCTCGCTCTCTTACCCACGAGGTCCCACTCTCCGTTGGCGATGTATCCGGTGACGTCGGCCTCGATCATCTGCAGGTCCAGAGACCAGCCGCCGTACGTCCACGAGCCGAACTTCAGGTCGCAGCGCTGCACGTCGAACGGAAACCAGCGGACGTCGATGTAACAGGTGCTCTTAAATATTCCTGAAAGAAAGAGAGCAGAAAATGAAGAAGGAAAGATGAGCTGTGTGGAGGAGATGAAAATCAAATCGAAGCAAAACAGGAAAACGTCCAGGAGGAATCAGACAAAGCCTGAAAATGAGCCTGAGACAGGAAAAGAAGGAAGAAACAAGAACAGAAGTAAAATCAGACTTTCAGCCGGAGATGAACTCCAGTTTAATAAACAGAGTGTTTTAAAGAGTTTTCTCTGGGAATCCAATCTGATCCCAGACCAGCCAGCCGGCACCTGCTGCCTCCAAACAGACTATAAAGAGTTTAAAGACCTCAGAGGAGAAATCAGCTGAGAAATAATATATGAAGAAGGAGGTGAACTGAGGCTACAGTATGAAACAGCAGGATGTGTTCACAGCTTCATCAGGAGAGTAATTCTGATTCCAGACGTGTAGAAAATACAACGACGTGTTGTTTAATCGTTAAACTGCAGTGTTTGGTCCTGATGATGAAGAATAAAACTGCTCTCACTTCATTTAACTTTCATTCCACTTCTTTTCCTCCTCACTGCTGAAGCCTGAAGCCTGAGCTCGTCACACAGATCAATGATCGATGATCGATGATCAGTGTCAGCTGTCCATAGTAATAGAGCTGTTACCACTTTTATTAGCTATTCCTCATCGGCTGATGGGTTTCCCTCCTCTTCCTCACATATTGCAGCTCTGTTGCTGACGATCTCAGACGTTTATGTGACGTCTTGATTTCCTGTCGGGCTGTTTGAGCCTAAATAAAACATTGATAAAATCTATAATCTATATAAACAGTTCTGCACGCTTCTGGTTTCTATCAGCTGCCTGTCTGAACGTCATGATGAGTCTCAGGTCGTCAGTCAGGACCATAACTCCTCCTGACCTACTCCTGTTGACCCCACAGCCTCATGTTGACCCCCTGCCCCCATTCAGACCTCCATAAACCTGCAGGCTGCAGTAAACCCCCCCGAGGGAGTGTGGGCTCTTTATTAGATGTAACAAACAGTAAATCTGTGGCTGTAAATCCAGGAAGGAAAATAATTATTTAAGACAACATGAAGGACGCTTTGCTGCTGAAGGTGACATATAATAATCTAAACATCCTGTTTATATATGATCTAAGTAAACTGTCTCACATGGACATTCACAGCTGACCTTACAGCACATAAAACATATAATAAGTTACCTTTTAATGATTTTAATATACATATATATCTGTACGTTTGTTACTGATGGGGCCATTGCTTCTTTAAAACGCTAAAGTTCAGTATAACAAGACGCAGACGGTGTTTCCAGAGTCAAACTGAACCAGGTCTGCAGGTCTCAGAGTCTCCTTCATGCTGGCAGCTCAGTGAGGCTGGAATCAGCCACAGCAGCAATGCTAACATGCTGAGGCTCAGCAGCTATAATGTTCACCATGTTCGGCACCTTACTTTAGCATGTTAGCATGCTAACCTTTGCTAATTAGCAATAAACACTATTAACGACATAAACAAAAGTAATGGACAAATTAAATCTCTATAAATTCAGAGGATCATCAGAGTCGGGAGGATTCATCCTCAGGGAATATGAATGTCTGAATAATGTTTCAGGTCAATCTGTCGTTGAGACATTTTGTTCTGAATCAAAGTGGTGGACGGTCGGACGGACAGACAGACTGACACTGTAAAATCCTCCAGCACTCAGTGCTGAGCTGTGTTGATGTGTTGAATGTGTTTTTATCTGCTGTTAGAGACTGATGGTGGAAGACCAGTCAAACATGCTGGAGGCTCTTATTCCACCTGCCAACAGGAGGGTCATGCAGGTGCGTTACCTGGCGGCAGGTACTGGCAGTAGCCGGTAGAGTTGACCAAGATGTTGGTGTGGAAGGAGGCATCGAACCTTTCATCAGCGCTGTGGACAGAGACAGATTAACAGTCAGAGACACACGAGGTAACAGAGTTTCATCGAGGCTGCAGCTGATCGCACACTTTAATACAACACGACCTGTTGTCTGTCGTCTCATCTAAAGCCACGTCCAACCTGAACCCTAAAACCTGAACCTCAAACAGGCCTCTGAGAAGACAAAATCCTCTGTTTACCAAAATGTCTGCACGTTTCTCAATGTCCTCACTTTTCAAATGCTTCCTGTCCAACAACGTCCTCCTCTTCAAAACATCTTTCCTCATTTCTTCTAAAGGTCCTCAGTTTCCAAACATGTCCTCCTTTCTCTTCTCAGTCTCCCAAAATCCATCCATCCATCCATCTTCCAACGCTTATCCGGGGCCGGGTCGCGGGGGCAGCAGTCTAAGCAGGGATACCCAGACTTCCCTCTCCCAAAATCCATTTCCAAATATTTCCCCACTTTCTCAAAAATCCTCACTTTTCAAATATGTCTGTCCTCTCAAGGTCTAAAAGTCCAACATGTCCGATCAAAGGGAGCTGGACAGTCTCCACAAAGACAGGAAACACCAGAAACTGAAGCTTTGTGACCTCCAGCAAACGCAGCAGATCTGAGATTCTGGAGGACAGACTGATCCCTGCAGCTCTCTGCAGACTTTACTGCTGTTTGTCTTTAAAGCAGCTGTTCTGCCCTCTTCTTCATCACTAAACCATAATCATAATGTTATTCATCATTGTGAGGCAGCCTGTTGACCTGCAACACATCCGGTCAAAGTGAACAAAGAGTTTTTCATGTTTCAGGGAGAGAAAAGTGTTTTCGTCTTTTTCCAAAGGATTCTGGATCGTGTGGACTGCCCCCTTTGGGTTGGGAGTTGAGGCGTCTCGGGGTCTCGCTGGTGAATGAAGGTAAGATGGAGGGAGAGATTAACAGGCGGACTGGTGCAGCATCAGCAGCGATGCATACATTGAACCAGACTGTCGCAGTGAAGGAAAGGCTTGTCAGATACCAGTCGATCTACGTTTGGACCCTCACAAACAGCTGAATGAGTTTCCTTTGGAGGCTGTGTGGGTTCAGTCTTTGAGAGAAGTTGAGGAGCTCAGACTTCTAGAAGGAGCTCAGAGAAGAACTGTAGCTCCGTCATGGTGAAAGAAGCTGGTTGAGATCTGACAAGACACCTCCTGAACGCCATACCACCTTCTTCTGGAGGTTTTCTAGGCAGGCTGATGTACTGCTGTGTCGGTGTGGTGTGTAGGTGACTGTAAGATGTTACACTGCAGAAATGCTGGACGAGGTTTGAAATAACCAAGAAACCAAATTTATGGATAAACATCAGACCGTCAGTTATCAGCCAGCATCGCTGTCAGATCATTTTACAGGAGTAAATATCAATACTGGCCTCACAGACCTGGTTCTGGTCAGCCATCGCTTCAGAATCCTCATGAAGAGAAAACATGATGGTTTCCTCGTTTAAAACTCATTGATCACATGATCAGTTTTCTGCAGATCATCCAGAACTTTGTGCTTTTCTTCTGTAGTATTTGTACAAACTGGCTGGAGGAAGAAACTCAGCAGTGAAACTACAGTAAGTCGACCCAGCACTCAGTAATAACTCAGGTGGGCTGCGGTCCCGTTCAGCGCCCCCTCTCATTAAAGCCAGCCAGGTCAATATTACTCCCCACCCCCCACGCTCCTGAATGCTGTTCAGTTAATGAGCCGAGATGCTTGTCAGCCTCCCACAGCCGGCAGCCCTGATGACTGTGTTAACAGTGAGGTATTTATCCTGACAGGGACACAGTCTGTCTTCAGTGCTGATAACAGGAGGGAATTAGCTGAATTAGCTTGTTTACTGAATCAGAACTGAGGGATGAAAATAAAGCAGAACTGAGTGAGTCTTTGGCCTCGTTCAGGTCGTCTCACCACGAACTAAAACATCCTCAGTCCACCAGAGACTCACTGGTCCTGTTGTATCTGTACAGTCCACACAGAGCGGCTCGTTAGCCTTTAGCAGAACAACAAAACCAGTGACGTCAGATAAAGCTGCTGGTCATCAGTGACACGGTTAGCAAACACAGCAGTAAGAATCCTGTTCTGTTAGTCGTCCTGCTGCAGACTACGGCAGCAGCAACACGAATGTTAGCACCTAAAAAAGGCCCAAATAATAAAACCAAAACCAGTTTAACTGACGGGCCGTTCTGAAGAGGTCCAAAGCTACGGTCCAAACCAGACTCCTTTGACAAACAGCGGAGTTGGTGTGGACTGCGGCCTCGGCCTGTTCATTAGTGTCACTGTGAAACTGACTGATGGAGGCAGCTGCAGCTGATCACCAGCTACTGCAGGACACACTGACGATGGACAGAAACCTCATAAAACCTCACTTCAGATACTCTGAACTGTCCCTTTAAGGTCGTAGCGACCTGTAAACAGGTGAGTTTCAGTGGCGTCCAGCACCTGTTGTACAGCAGGATGTCCGGCCTCCAGATCTGGCTGTCGGGGAATCTGACGTTGGTCACACCTGGATAGTCGGACATGTTCCACTGCAGGTAGAAATCTGTCCAGTACTGCAAACACACACACACACACACACACACACACACACACAGACGTTAATGCTGATGTACACAGTAACTCTGATGAGTCTGTATGACATTATTACATCAGTAAAAGTAAAACTTCATACAGTTATTACAGTTATTCATTCAACAGAACAAGAGAAAACCGCGAGATCTGAAAGGATTCAAAACTGGTCCTGATTGGCCGTCTTCCTCCTACACAGGTGTGTAATAATACTGATAACTTCAGCTGTCTCAACTGGCTGTTACCAGTCTGTTAGCTGCAGGTTTACTCTGTTTCACCATCGTCATTTTAGTTATTAATATTTCATAACCTCAGACAGACACACAAGCTCATCACTCACAAACAGCTGCAAACAGCTAACCCTAACCCGTAAAAAGAAAAAAAATGTTAAAAATCAGCTTGCTTCAAAGCAAACGGATGAGCCAACAGACCAAGACCTGGATCAGCAGCTTACACAGTAACACGGTTCACACCTCCTGATCCACAGGCTCCGAATCAGCAGCTGACACGGTAACACGGTTCA
>JAPZEA010000023.1:30705680-30716259 GCA_029783685.1 Heniochus monoceros | reverse complement strand
ATAAAGGAACATCTTATATTATCTTATCTTATCTTATTTCAGAAAGCTGCAGAATTTCACAACCGAGTCTGCAGAGGACTGACGCTTAGAATAGCCAATGAAATTCTGAACACCGACATGCTACTTCAGTCAGTTATTTACAGCTTTAATCACCTCAAATCAAGGACTTCAGTGCTAACAGTCATATTACCCACATAGTAAATGGCCTCAATATAAAGATATATAGCCACAATATAGGTATAAATACATTAAATATGAATATAGATTGCCAAAATATAGATTTCATGAATATAAGACTTTTAGCCATTCTATTATCTCAAATGGCTTGAAAAATAGTGCGTTCAGCAACCGTAAATGGGGGAAAAAATCTCTCCAGGGGAGCACGACCCTGGACCACCGAGCTTTGGGCTGAGCCCCAAATGCTTACAATGTCTGGCTCCACCCCTGCTACCAATCAGAGCGTGCTGTCAGGAAGGACTTAATGTAAACAAACATGGCGTCTAAAGTGGTGTGTATGATACTGGCAATCTCAGACAAAGAAGAAATACAAACAATGCACAGGTCAGGATGTTGTCGGGTCAGGATGTTGTCGGGTCGGGATGTTGTCAGGTCAGGATGTTGTTGGGTTGGGATGTTGTCGAGTTGGGATGTTGTCGGGTCCCTGTCCTGTTGGGAAAGCAGAGTAAAGATTTAGACCTGAACCTTCAGGCTGAGTCACTGACATTGATCCAGACTCCCCCACAAAATACATGATGTTTGTTCAGTGTTGTGGAGCGCTGAGAGCGTCTTTAACGACCTCTTTAACTAACGAGCAGATTTGATGTTTGTTGTCGTTTACAGTGATGCTGGCTTCCTCTTCCTCTTCCTCTTTTTCTGCATCTTCTATTCAGTGTATTTAAAGTCACTGTTGGAGGAATTTAAAGTTTACAGTCATGATAAAAACTACCCACTAAACCCTGAACACGGACTGACAGGCCGAAGCAGCCTGATATCGGGGCAGAAAACCTGGCTGACAGGAGCAGGAGAGGAGAGATTACAGCTGGAAGGAGTTCATATAACCTGAAGCATCAGTCGAGATGACGTCAGACAAGACGAGGAGGAAAATGACATGAAACTGTTGAACCAAATGGTTGTTTAAAGGAACTGCTTTATTCTGAGGGGACACGAGCCAGAGACACGGTGAACAACTGGCTGAGTGTCTTCTATTGTCTGAGATCATCACATGTATATTTAACGTGAAGGGTTTGAGTAAAGTCACTAAAGCTGTCAGATGTGGTGGAGTTACAGTATGAGATGTGATGAGATGTGGAGCAGCAGAAGAAGAACAGCTCATCCTCGTGACTAAACCACACAGCAGGCGGACTGACGATGACTCCTGAGACGAAGAATATGACTGTCGTAAAGCAGCAGCGACAGATGGACGGAGGCCGTCTGGACCGACAGCCATCTGGTTATTTAAACGGTCAGAAGCTGCCGCGGCCGAACGAATCAGCTGCTGTTTATATCTGAGAGCAGGACGAGCTCGTTATCAACCAGAACCAAAGCCCCAACCAACCCACGAAGAAGAACGGTGGATGGACAGACACGTGGATGTTTTGTGCAGCAGGAGCTGATGTCACTGCACTTTAACACAGATAGAGAAATGGTTCATGTGAGAACGTTCTTTAGGTTCTTTAGGTTTGGACGGTGGCCTGTTTGAGACATTAATGTCCTTCTGCAGTCACATGTTTCAGTGATGAACTTCAGTCCAGTCCAACAGTGTGTGTGTGTGTGTGTGTGTGTGTGTGTGTGTGTGTCTGTCTCTGTGTCTCTCTGTGTGCCTCTGTCTCTGCGTGTCTCGGTGTATCTGTGTGCCTCTGTCTCTGCGTGTCTCTGTGTGCCTTTGTCTCTGTGTGTCTCTGCATGTCTCTGTGTATCTCTGTGTGTCTCTGTCTCTGTGTGCCTCTGTGTCTCTCTGTGCCTCTGTATCTGTGTTTCTCTGTGTGTGTGTGTGTGTGTGTGTGTGTGTCTCTGTCTCTGTGTCTCTCTGTGTGTCTCTGTCTCTGCGTGTCTCTGTGTCTCTCTGTGTGTCTCTGCGTGTCTCTGTCTCTCTGTGTGCCTTTGTCTCTGCGTGTCTCTGTGTGCCTCTGTGTGTCTCTGCATGTCTCTCCGTGTCTCTGTGTGCCTCTGTGTGTCTCTGTGTGCCTCTGTCTCTGCCTGTGTGTCTTTGCATGTCTCTCCGTGTCTCTGTGTGCCTCTGCGTGTCTCTGCGTGTCTGTGTCTCTCTGTGTGCCTCTGTCTCTGTGCCTCTCTGTCTCTGTGTGTCTCTGTCTCTGTGTGTCTGTGTGTCTCTGCATGCCTCTGTGTGTCTCTGTGTGTTTCTGCATGTCTCTGTGTGCCTCTGTGTGCCTCTGTCTCTGCGTGTCTGTGTCTCTCTGTGTGCCTCTGTCTCTGCGTGTCTCTGTCTCTGTGTGTCTCTGCGTGTCTCTGTGTGTCTGTGCATGTCTCTCCGTGTCTCTGTGTGCCTCTGTGTGTCTCTGTCTCTGCGTGTCTGTGTCTCTCTGTGTGCCTCTGTCTCTGCGTGTCTCTGTCTCTGTGTGTTTCTGTGTGTCTCTGTCTCTGTGTGTCTCTGTGTCTCTGTCTCTGTGTGTCTCTGTGTGCCTCTGTCTGTCTGTGTGTCTCTGTGTGCCTCTGTCTCTGTGTGTCTCTGCATGTCTCTGCGTGTCTCTGCATGTCTCTGTGTATCTCTGTGTGCCTCTGTCTCTGTGTGTCTCTGTGTGCCTCTGTCTCTGCGTGTCTCTGTCTCTGCGTGTCTCTGCGCGTCTCACCACGTCCATGATCTGCAGCAGGCTGAAGCTGAAGTGGACGGTCAGGCTGTGGGAGTCGTTGCTGACGGGTCTCTCCAGCGGGTTGTAGTTCCTCATCAGCTCCTTGTAGAGGCGCCGCTGGTAGACGCCCTGCAGAGAGCCTGGAGACACACAGCACATCTGTACAGACAACAGCTGCTGAAGACACAACAACAACTGATGTGTCCCCTCAGGACCAGGCGACGCTCCCAGGATACACTGCTGCCTGTCCCGTCAGAGATCCTGACTGGATCAAAGCCTCGTGTGTGAACTACTGCAGTGATTTAATCCTGTTCCCGAGTCTCACTCTGTCCTCTGTCCTCAGATTAGAAACACCATACAGCTGCAGACAGAGACGGACAGTCCAAAGAGCAATTCTTCACGTTCATGTTTGAGTCCTGTGTTCACTTCCTGTGTGATGCTTCAGGTTCACTGAACGTCTCTCTAAACACACAGAAGCTCAGACTGAATGAGAGTCCATATCAGCAGTCCAACAAGAGTCTGTGAGACCAAAGACATCAGCATGTGTCCTCCATCTGCACCCATACAAAGATACTGTATGTACACCATGACAACCAGTCCTCTCAGCCTGTCTGTCCCAGTACAACCAGTCCTCTCATCCTGTCTGTCCTAGTATAGGACAGGAACAGACACCAGTGACCAGAAAACTTTAAATGCGTCTGACCAGTCTGCCCAGTCTGCCCAGTTGTCCCAGTGTGAGTGCTGAACAGGTTTTGCTCCGTCGAGCTCGAGGAGGCTGAAGCAGAGCGGCTGCGTCTTTGTTGGAGTCTTAGTGAAACACAGCCAAAGTTAAGCTTTAACGTCAGAGGATTTTATTCTAAGAAAACATCCAAACATAAAGAAGACAAACGTCTTCTGTTCTGTTTCCAAGGAGACGAGGAAACTGCTTCTCCAGACAGACCTCAGGCCTGTAGCTCTTCACCATCAGCCAATCAGCTTTGCAGATCTGAGAGCAGCTTCAGATTCACTCAAACACACCAACAACAGTAAAAACAACAGTCTGATGCTTTCTGTGAGTTCTGGGACCAGTTGCTTCAGAGTCTCTGCTGGTTTCACACACACTCACACACACACACACACAGACACACACACACACACACACACACACACAGACACACACCACACACACAGACACACAGACACACACACACAGACACACACACACATACACAGACACACACCACACACACAGACACACACACCACACACACAGACACATACACTGACACAGCCTCACACACACGCGCACACACACACACACACACACACACACACACACACTCCAGTTTGGGTGTGAATGAAACAAATGAAATATAACCTGATAGCCTTGCCAGCTATTTCCCCCTGTCTCCAGTCTTTATGCTAAGCTAAGCTAACATGCCAAGACACGAAACTGAAACTGTTGTATCAATGCTCTCTTCACAGCCACCAGACTCCTTTGACAGAAACAGTAATTTAACCTGGTAGAACACAGGAGCTGCCGGTCGACCACTGCCTGGATCACAGAGTTTGATTGTGTTCATGTGTGACTTCACTGTGTTAAACAGATTATTCTTGATTCACTGAAGTCACACAGTAACACAAATATACCTCTCAATCGATGCCGCGGTCGACCTGCAGCCGCTGCGATCTGCCAGCTTAAATGACTGGTTTTGTTAAAGGAGTCTGGTGGCTGTGAAGAGAGTGAAAGAAAGGCTTCAGCTTCTGTCTGAAAGGTCTGACAGCAGGTGAAGCAGTGAAAATATTACCAATAATACTCAGCTTCCTGCTCCAGTTTCCTGCTGCTCCACCTGACTGCAGGTGTGCTGACCTCCACCTGACTGCAGGTGTGCCGACCTCCACCTGACTGCAGGTGACACACTGACTGTTGATCAGGGCGTCGTGCAGCCTGACTTCAAACAGCCTGAAAAAAATCAAGAAATTAATGACGTGACCAAACGTCTCCTCAGTGAAGAGCTGAAACATCAGATCTGTGTGGACGATGATGAGGAGGAGGCTGTAACCTTCCTCACATGAAACAGAAATGTGTGATCTCCATCATATTTTCATCGTTTGACCTTTGACTGCAGCTCTTTGAATGGCGGCATCTCATTGTGTTTCTTCTTCTGTGGTGGTTTAATGGCAGTGACTGGAGGATCAGCGCCACCTGCTGTTTGTCTCCGTCAGTGAATCAGATTCATTCAGGAGACAAAACGTTCACTCAGGTTTTCTCCTGATGATTAAATTTAAAGTTACACTTTAAACAACATCATTCTTAATCTGAATTATTACACAAGTGTTTATGTTATTTTGTCCATTTCACCTAATATATGAGACTGTTTCAAACCGGACACCATCATCCTTAATATCACATTCAAACACTTTCTATCTGTGAAAAGTTTAGTTTTAACCTGAGCTGGACTTTGAATCCACAGATTTGCATTGTTGTGTTTGATTGTTAAATCCAATTAATGTCCAATCATATTTTTCCTCTTCCTGCGTATAATACACACTGGATATAATACACACTGGATATATTACACACTGGATATAATACACACTGGATATATTACACACTGGATATATTACACAATGGATATATTACACACTGGATATAATACACACTGGATATATTACACACTGGATATATTACACACTGGATATAATACACACTGGATATATTACACAATGGATATAATACACACTGCATACATTACACACTGGATATAATACACACTGGATGTATTACACACTGCATACATTACACACTGGATATATTACACACTGGATGTATTACACACTGCATACATTACACACTGGATATATTACACACTGGATATAATACACACTGCATACATTACACACTGGATATAATACACATTGGATGTCAGTTTTTTTTTGGAAAACAGCCTGATGAAGAAGTTCTTTCAGTTTTCTGTCTTTGAAGTGATTTTGTTATATTCTGTTTTCTCGTCACATGAAGAGAACGACCGTCACTATTTCACATCATTGTAGTTTTCCTCTGTTTAATCTGCTGCTCACACATGCACACACACAGTCCTGTTGGCTGAGGAGCGTGCGTCTGTGTGTGTGTGTGCGTGTGTGTGTGTGTGCGTGTGTGTGTGTGTGTGTGCGTTAAGCCTACCGTGAAGGAGGCAGCAGAGTGTCAGGACATGCAGGGTGAAGATCCGAGCATCCATCCTCAGCAGCCGTGAGTCCCAGAGACAAGAAACTGAACAGAAACTGAACCTGAACCAGCAAAAAACACGGGGGAGAGAGAGAGAGGAGAGAGAGAGAGAGGAGAGAGAGAGAGGAGAGAGAGAGAGAGGAGAGAGGGGAGAGAGAGAGAGAAGAGAGAGAGAGAGAGAGAGACAGAGAGAGAGGAGAGAGGAGAGAGAGAGAGAGGAGAGAGGAGAGAGAGAGGAGAGAGAGAGAGAGAGAGAGAGGAGAGAGAGAGGAGAGAGAGAGAGAGGAGAGAGGGGAGAGAGAGAGAGGAGAGAGAGAGGAGAGAGAGGGAGAGAGAGGAGAGAGAGAGAGAGGAGAGAGAGAGAGGAGAGAGGGGAGAGAGAGAGAGAGAGAGAGGAGAGAGAGAGACAGGGGAGAGAGGATAGAGAGAAAGAGAGAGAGAGGAGAGAAAGAGAGAGAGAGAGAGGAGAGAGAGAGGAGAGAGAGAGAGGAGAGAGAGAGAGAGGAGAGAGAGAGGGGAGAGAGAGAGAGAGAGAGGAGAGAGAGAGAGACAGGGGAGAGAGGAGAGAGAGAGAGAGGAGAGAGGAGAGGGAGAGAGAGAGAGGAGGGGGGGGTCAATGTAGGATTTGCTCTGAGTGGGAGAAGGCGATGCTCCTCCCCCCAAAAACATCCAAAGAAGAAGATTTAGCAGCTTTAGCAGCCCACCCCTCACCTGTCTCACCCACCCCTCACCTGTCTTACTCCTCACCTGCCTGTCTCACCCCCCATCTGTCTCTGTGTCCTTTTGTTCTGAGGGACGTCCACTTGATTTGTCTGCAGTGTCTTCGTCAGTATGAACAGCACGACATTTGTCTGCACCTGCTGCTTTAACACAGACGAGTTCAGTCGTCTCGTTTGAAACATCAATAAAACCAAAGTCGTCATTGGGCTGCAGTGACACACTGACGTGATGTCCCAGCAGACCCAGTGACGGACTGTTACTGGTCGTGTTGGTGCGTTCAGGTCAACAGAACTCGTCCTCCTCTCTGTCTTCTGCATGTCGGACTCTTTCCTCCAGTTTTCTTATTAGACGTGTTGACTTTCACTTGTTTATTATTGTTTTGGGGTTATTTCTCGGCGGAGACTTCCTGTGTGGGTCTCAGGTGTCTGACAGGAAGCAGAGAAAACACAGAGCAGCTCCGACATGAAAACACTGGACTATAAAACTAAAACCTGAAGCTTCGTGTCGTGAATTCTCTGCAGCTCTGCTGAAAGTTTCAGACTCAGAGTGAACGCAGCTAAAGACTGATTTTAGCTGAGTGTGCAGAAAAAGAGGAAACCTGCTCGCTGTTATTCTCCTTTAAATTTAAATGTGACATTGTTTCATTGCAGATTAAATCTTCTGAAGTTTCTGAACAATCAGCGTTTCGTCCTTCATTTTAAAGGTCAAAGGTCACCATGTAACTTCCTGTAAGAGTAAATGTGAGCTGAATCCCCGGCGTGAAGACTTTCCTCTGCTCCACCGAGTGCAATGTAAACTCCTGATTAATTTGCTAATTACGGCTGAATAATGAGCTCGTTTTCTTAATGACTGTCCCCATCAGAGACATTAGAGCTGATAAACAGGCGGCTCGCAGAGACAGAAGGAAATCTGATGTCAGGCAGACGAAGCTGCTGCAGATTCAACAAAGTTTTTCGTCCTGAGGAGCCTCTGAAGGTAATAATGAATGCTCGTCAGCCGGAGTGTCATTCTGCACCCAGACTTTACCTGATAGCAGGAACATTGTCGTGTGCAGGGCGTCCAGAGACAGATGGGTTTAATTCCAGGATTCTTCCCAGCATCCTCGGCTCAGCTCGCTCACTGCGCTCTGCAGTTATTAGCGGCGCTGCCTCCAGCTGTAATGAGCACAAACCAAACATGAAAGCAGAGCATCTGCAAGCTTCAGCAAGTGCAAACTGCACACAATCTTGTTAATGGCTGAAGGAAATTCAACAAAAAGCTGATGAAGTAAAAACCAGGAATTCTCCAGCTGCTGGAATCTCACACGTTCTCACTGAAAGCAGGTCTGAGATATTTAATCAGCACTGAAGGACTGATCAATATATCATGGCCTCACTGTGAAGCCTGATCACCTCCAGCACCGCTCACCTGGAGAGTACTGCCACTGCCATCTGCTGGAGGAACAGAGAACTGCAGCCTGATCACAGCACAGAATTTATGACCAGAGATGATCCATGTTTCAGAAAATGGATCCAAAGTCGATTAAAAAGTTGAATTAAAGGAGAATTAAAGGCTCTGAATCACATTTCTCATCAATTTAAGAACCAATCAATGGATGATTGGAGAAAATAATCAGCAGATTCATCCAGAATGAAAAGAATCATTAGTCGCAGTCCCAGACTAAATAGTGTAAAATGAGCTCCAGCTCAACCAACTCCAACAGTAAAATCCTGCTTTGACATGAACCACTGAGTCACAGTAATCTGATGATCAGAGAGAAGAGGAGGACAGTCACAGGGACACTTTACTGCACTCACTACTTTAATACTTAAAGTACTGTGTCCTGATTATACTCATGTACTTTTACTGACATAACATTTTCATTAAAGGACGTGTGACTGAGTATTTCTTACTTTTCCTTCAGTTAAGGGTCTGAAATCTTCGTCCATCACAGTTTAAAGTTTACACACAGACTGAATGTTGGATTGATGAACAGCTGAAGTTCGGCCGTTTTGTCATTTTCTGTGTATTAAAGTTAAACGGATCTGTTCACTAACACTGAATGTAAACATGTGAAGTCTGTGTGTTATCAGCGTTTGATGCACAGAGACGTCAGACGCTCCAAACACTTTCTGCCATCTTTAAAAGTTAATTTCAGAGGTAATGAGTGCTGAGCTCCCGCTAATTCACCACCTCCCTCTGAAATCCACAGTGTGCAGGAGGAGGAGGAGGAGGAGGAGGAGGAGGAGGAGGAGGAGGAGGATCCTGTCTTTTCTCATTACAGACTTGTGAAACATTCTCATTGCTCGTGTATTTAATTGAGCTGCAGAAATGCAACATCAGGAGGACTTGGGGATAAATAAGGAGCGTTCCCATTGGTCCCACTGAGGAGCTATTGATGTTCCATAAATCCCAGTCAGGAGAAATTTAATTGAGTTATACCACGCTGAATTACCTTGCATCTAAATGGCATCCAGGTCCAGGCAAATGGAATAATTAGGCCCTGGGCAAAATGTTATGGAGTGTTATCCCGAGTGACGCGCAGCCACAGATATTCATGGACGTGATGCACTCGATTGGCTGCATTTACGAAGAAGCGTATCATATAACAAGGCCGAGCGGGGAGCACTTCATGAGCTCAGAGTCAAGATGCTGAAAATAACAGCTGCCTCTGTGGAGAGACGACACATACAAGACTCATTCATGTCTCATCAGGATGTCCTCACGAAGCCCAGCAGCACAGATACGACCTCCACAGAAACGCTTCACACCGTTCAAACTTTCTTACTTTCAGCAGAGATTTTTCAGCTGCTTTGTTTTTCAGGTTTGATTCCAGATGTTTAATAAAACCCCGAACCAGCTCATTCTTCAGCTTGGACCCTTTAGTAGCTGTTCTGGAGCTTTCAGCTGACCCTTCACTAAACCTGTCCTCCAAACAGCAGCCGTCCAATCAGAGCTCAGTTAGGGTGCACTCACACTCGGGCCAGTTGTTCCGTACCGTGCTGAAGCACGGTACAGTTGCACTCACAATAGCCAAATAATCCAGACTTCAGGGGGCAAACGTGCTCGGGTACGATTGTCTAGTGTGAGTGCACCCATAGTGTCCTGAGCCCTGCAGGCCTGTTGGCTTCGACACTCATATCTCAACAGTTTGACGACGTCTTTTCTGTCGTCTTTCAAAAACCTGAAACAAAGAGCGGTTCATCAGAGAAATCTGTGTTCAGGACCGACACATCTGCTGTCTGTGGATCAGCCTGTGAGCCGACATGCAGCTGGATCAGAGTCCAGAGTCCTGACAGCAGCTCAGGATTTTGACTTGGAACAGAGTATTTTTACACTGTAGTAATCTATTACTACCTTAAGTAAAAGTTCAGGGTACTTCTTCCACCGCTGTGATTTACTGCAGCAGTAACTTGTTATTAATCATTTCACCACATTTAACAGCCAGTTCAACTTTAAACTCTTCAGTGTTCTTGTCTTAAACACATAGGATGCATCTGAGTGAGTGCAGTAACTTTACCTCGACAAGTGACCTCAAAGTACTGCGATATACAACACATTAAAAAGGGCCATTCTGCTGAAGAGACACTTTGAATTTTCTCTACTGTTTTTGATGTTTAAAGGTCTGGTGTGCAGGGCTGAAAGGATCTATTGATGGAAATGTAATATAATATTCAGAATTATGTGTTCATCATTGAATCATAACCTGAAAATAGGAATCGTTGTGTTTCTGGGGGGCATTCAGTTGCAATCTGCAACCTCACCACTAGATGCCACAAAATCCTCCACGTTGATTCATTAAAATTATAATTACAGCTGCTTTCGTGAGGTGTAAAGTTGCTTCCAGCCAGTTAAAACCTCTTGATTT
>JAPZEA010000023.1:30601799-30612015 GCA_029783685.1 Heniochus monoceros | reverse complement strand
TTTACTAACCAGCTCGCTAACGTTAGCACACTAGCTAACCGGCTAGCTCTCTCAGCTGACGCCTGATACTGGGCGTCCGGAGACAGAAACCCAGAGGCTGAAGCTCAGTATCGGACAATTCAGCTGTAAAGCTTCACCTGCCGGGATTAGTCACATTTCCCTCGCGGCCAGAACGGAGAAGCTACATTTTTCATGTATGCACTGGGGCCGATTTCGACATTTTAATGGGAGGCGGCTTGCTTTGGAGGATTGGACATTGCGGGCGCCAGTTGCGAAGAACGCGGAGGTCCTGGCTACCTGTCGGGCTCAGATGGAGTCTCTGGCCGGCTACGTGTACAAGGCAGCCAGCGAGGGCCGAGTCCTGACCCTGGCCGCGCTGCTGCTCAACCACTCCGAGGCGGAGACCCAGTACTTGCTGAGCTATGTGACCCAGCTCGCCGGGCAGAGGTCCACCCCTCTGATCATCGCAGCCCGGAACGGACACGACAAAGTGGTCCGGCTGCTCCTGGACCACTACAGAGTGGACACCGAACAGACCGGCACGGTTCGGTTCGACGGGTAAGAGCTGCCGTGTTCGCTCTTTATGTTGTAGTTAAAGTTCATCCAGAGAGGCTGTTACATAATGAGAGAATGATATGAAACACATCAACCCATGAAGATCATTTAGAAAGTATTTGTCCCTGAATGGAATATTATTTGTGATGTTCATTTTATTTAACAGCGATAATCAAAAGATTCAACATCTGTGTTTGTGATGCACACAGTTTTCACTGGAACTAAGAACTCGTCACTTTGGGGACTGTTGAAATGTAGATGGGACAATTAATCTCATTAAACAGTGAAACTGGGGCTGAAACTGATGACTAACCACAGATTATTTATTTCCTTGACGAGATCTTGAGGTGAGAAATACTCGCCACAATTTTCTAAAACCCAAGATGATATTTTTAAAGTCGTTAATCCGTCGACCAACAGTCCAAAAGCTGCAGACATTCAGTTTACTGTGATGTGAAACACAAGAAAGCAAAGTCGTCACATGTCAGAAGGTGGAAGCAGTGACTTCAGTTAATACTAATCAATTATCAGAATAGACACAGAATAATTTTCAGACGATTGACGAGTCAGTTAATCGACTTCTGCTGTGAATGAAGCACAATATTTAAAATCACCTCCTGAGAGAAAACAGCGAGTATCAGAAACTGAGAAAGCTTTATCAGAGTCAAAACGCTCAGAGTTTTTCTTTGATTCCACAGTTCATGATCAAATCCAAGTTTAGCCGGTCACAGACTTTTTAGTTATTGTGCTTCGTGTTCTGACGTGAAAACAGTTTTATAAGTAAAACTTTTCTCTTAGTGAGCTGCAGCAGAGAGTGTAGTATCAGCTCGTCAGGCTCGTTATCGTCTCTCAGCTCTGGAAACAATAAGACTGAACCACAGAAAGCTGCTGTCGCTCTGCTCTCTGTGGGGTGAAACTGGCCACACCCACTCAGTGATGTCACAGCAGGTGTTTTGACCAAGTTTTCAGATGAAATATCCACTCTGACATTAATTATAACACAGCACAGTGTGTCATCTGTTTACAGGGTGAATCAGTTTGAAACGAGTCCTGATGTGAAAGTCTGTGAGGTCGAGTTCTTCCTGCTCAGAATGTGTTTGAGTTCTGAGCGAGATCACCTCAACCTGTGAGGACGAAGATAAAACTACTGCGTGCGTACTGATACCACGTTTATTATCCCTGGTTAGAACTAGTTTGAGTAGTTTTCGTCTTGATGTGGAGACGAAGTGGTTTTCAGATTCAGATCAGAGTCCCTGAATGTCTGAAGTGAAGCTGATCTCAGCTCAGCGTCCTGACCTGCTGTCTGTCTCCCGTCTGTCTCCGTCTGTCCTGCAGCTACGTCATCGACGGGGCCACGGCGCTGTGGTGTGCAGCGGGGGCGGGGCACTTTGAGGTGGTGCGCCTGCTGGTGAGTCACCACGCCAACGTAAACCACACCACCATCACCAACTCCACCCCCCTGAGGGCCGCCTGCTTCGACGGGCGTCTGGACATCGTCCGCTACCTGGTGGAGCACCACGCCGACATCAGCATCACCAACAAGTACAACAACACTTGCCTGATGATCGCCGCCTATAAAGGCCACACGGACGTAGTGAAGTTCCTGCTGGAACAGGGGGCCGACCCCAACGCCAAGGCGCACTGTGGGGCCACCGCCCTGCACTTCGCAGCTGAGGCGGGACACCTGGAAATCGTAAAGGAGCTGGTGCGCTGTCAGGCGGCCATGGTGGTGAACGGACATGGCATGACGCCGCTGAAGGTCGCCGCGGAGAGCTGCAAAGCAGATGTGGTGGAGCTGCTGCTGGCGCACGCCGACTGTGACCCGCACAGCCGCATCGAGGCCCTGGAGCTGCTGGGGGCGTCGTTCGCCAACGACCGCGAGAATTACGACATCCAGAGGACGTACCACTACCTGCACATGGCCATGACGGAGCGCTACCGCGACCCGGAGAGCATCATCACCAAGGAGCTGCTTCCGCCCATCGAGGCCTACGGGGGGCGCTGCGAGTGCAGGACACCCGGAGACCTGGAGGCCATCCGGGTGGACCGGGACGCCCTGCACATGGAGGGGCTGATGATCCGGGAACGTATCCTGGGCTCGGACAATATCGACGTGTCTCACCCCATCATCTATCGCGGCGCCGTCTACGCCGACAACATGGAGTTTGAACAGTGCATCAAACTGTGGCTTCACGCGCTGCGTCTGCGACAGAAAGGCAACCGAAACACACACAAGGACCTGCTGCGCTTCGCCCAGGTCTTCTCTCAGATGGTCCACCTGAAGGAGCAGGTGTTGGCCTCGGCCGTGGAGCAGGTGTTGAGCTGCAGCGTGGTGGAGATTCAGCGGAGCATGGCTCGAGTGGACACGGCGGCAGAATCTGAGCTGCCTCAGGCCATGGACAATTACGAGTCAAACGTTTTTACCTTCCTGTACCTCGCCTGCATCTCCACCAAGACGCCCTGCAGCAGCGAGGAGCGCGCCCGCATCAACAAGCACATCTACAACCTGATCCAGCTGGACCCGCGGTCGCGCGAAGGCTCCTCCCTGCTGCACCTGGCCATCAGCTCCAGCACGCCGGTCGACGACTTCCACACCAACGACGTCTGCAGCTTCCCCAGCGCCCAGGTCACCAAGCTGCTGCTGGACTGTGGCGCGCAGGTCAACGCCGTCGACCACGAGGGCAACACGCCGCTGCACGTCATCGTCCAGTACAACCGGCCCATCAGCGACTTCCTCACGCTGCACGCCATCATCATCAACCTGGTGGAGGCCGGCGCCCACACGGACATGACCAACAAGCAGAATAAGACTCCGCTGGACAAGAGCACGACCGGCGTGTCGGAGATCCTGCTGAAGACGCAGATGAAGATGAGCCTCAAGTGCCTGGCGGCACGCGCCGTCCGACAGCACCAGATCACCTACCGCAACCAGATCCCCAAGACGCTGGAGGAGTTCGTGGAGTTCCACTGAGACGGACCGTAGAGCTCGACGCTCAGACTCTGTTCTCCTGAAGACTTTCTTAGAATTTTCTAACACATCTAAATGGTGCTGAGGATGAAGCTCCAGCGCCGACAGTTTCTGAGCTTTTTTATAAAGAACTGGGTTTGATTTTTTCTATTTTAAGTGTTAATTGCCAAAAGTACCAGCAGCCATCGGCCATCCGTCTGTCTGTCTATCTGTCCGTCTGTCTGTCCGCCTGTCTGTCTGTCTGTCCGCCTGTCCGCCTGTCTGTCTGTCTGTCTGTCCGTCTGTCTGTCCGTCTGTCCGTCCGCCTGTCTGTCTGTCTGTCTATCTGTCTGTCCATCTGTCTATCTGTGTGTCCATCTGTCTGTCTGTCTGTCCATCTGTCTGTCTATCTGTCTGTCCGTCTGTCTGTCTGTCTGTCCATCTGTCTGTCTGTCTGTCCGTCTGTCTGTCCGTCTGTCTGTCTGTCTGTCTGTCCGCCTGTCTGTCTGTCTGTCTGTCTGTCCGTCTGTCCATCTGCCTGTCTGTCTGTCTGTCTGTCCATCTTTCTGTCTGTCTGTCTGTCCATCTGCCTGTCTGTCTGTCCATCTGTCTGTCTGTCCATCTGTCTGTCCGCCTGTCTCTGGCTGATGCGTCGCTGCAGCTGTCAGACATTAGAGAAACTCCAGCCGACAGCTGAGAGCAGAGAGATGGCGGCGGCGGCGGCGGCGCGCTGCTTCTTGCTTTGCCTTATCTCCACGCCGGGAGCCGCCGTGGACGCCATGTTCCTCTGTGTTTTAGTCCTTTCTGTTTTGACAGAAGTTTGTTTTTAAATGGTTTGCTGGTAACAATGATTTGTGAAACACTACGTGGCCCAAAGACGTCTCCTGTCCACAGGCGTCTCTTTCCTTTTTGTCTGGGCTGGTTTTGGCCCTTCAGTCCTAACGGACCACAGACGTCTCAGACGCCTTCCAGACCTTTCTGGCTCGTGTCCCCTTCAGACAGTAAGAAGTGTCTACATGTGGCCGCTCAACACAGATTTAATATGTCTGTGATCAAAGAGGCGATAAAAACTCTTAATTTAACGAGTCTTTAGAGGCCCAAAGAGACAAACCTGTCTAATATTTCACAAGAAAAAGGAACAATGAGAGAAAGATGAACATAATTTCAACGTGAAAATGCACAAATCTGCTTCCATAAAGAAGAATTGAACAACTCCCGAGTCTTGGCCACGTAGTGTTTTTCCTCTAGTCGCTAAAACATAACGAATATTCCCTGAACGTGGCGTCATTCTGATTTTTTTAGAGCTTTTATTTTGAAATCCCCTTTTTAAGTTTAGAAAATGTGTTTTTAATAAAAAGTGACGTGTTGGCCATTGAGGACGATGTCACCTGGTTTACTTTCCTCCCACAGTTGAAGAAGACAGTTTAATGGGCGGGATGTCTGACTGCACAGGTGGAGGTCTGCACAGGTGGAGGTTGGCACGGGCCCACAGTCAGGACCAGTTTAGATCCATGTGACGGTCCCGGTCGGGTCCTGTTGTTGAGCTCTTGGGTCTGACGGTTTGTCCGCTCTTCTGAACGTGTATTCGTTGGTCTTCGACACATACAGGATTCGTTTCTGTTCCGTCACATTAATTATTGATTTGTTTCCACGTGGTGCTGCTGGTCCTGGTGTCTCGGGTTGGTTCTGGCTCTGGTCTGTTCTGGATCGTGTCTCTGGACCGAGCTGAGCTGTGGATTTATTTGTATTTATTCTCTCACTCCAGCTTTGCTTTGCTGCCTCTGTTCGGTGCTGATGAGAACCAGCTCTCATATATTTATTACATCGTTACATAAAGTAAACAAATAAATCTGATTAATCTGCTGCACAATTTCTCTAATCTGACCTGTTTCCAGACAAACATGGCAGCTGACGTGTGATTGGTTGGAGGCTGATGTAGAATCAGAGGATGAAGGAGAATAAAGTGAAACAGCTGGAAGAAATCAAATATTTCTTCTGTTTTCATTAATAATCATGATCCTCGTAGCTGCTTATGACGACATTATCGCGTGCAGTCGAACAGTGACGGCCAATCATTGGAGGATTATCTGTCACCTGACTCAGAGTAACTCGGTGTCTGTTTCCGTCAGAGTGTCTGCATGTTAATGATTATTCCTTTAAGTTTAGTGGCTGTCGAGGACGTGAAGGAAACGTTGTTCTGCTCCTCTGAGGCTGATCCATTTGGTCCACGTGTCACCTGTAGCTCACTTCTTTATGAGAGCTTCATCAGCTCTTCAGACGGCCTCATCACTCTTCTTCTTCTGCTTCTTCTTCTTCTTCTGTTCCCTCTGGACATTTCACAGTTTGTGGTCGATCAGCTGACAGAACTGATTCACGGCTTGTTGAAATCAGCTCTGAGGTCAGTCTGAAGCAAGAAAGGAGTCATGTTTAAATCTGAGGCTCGTTACAGTCTGATTTTATTGATTGATTGACCACGTCTATCCTCCCGTTTACAAATCGATTAATCAATTGATCCATCAGTCACTGGCAGGAACATTGTTGGCTGCAATGTTGATAACTGATTGAAGAAATATCCTTTACTG
Organism: Heniochus monoceros; assembly: GCA_029783685.1. Taxonomy (NCBI): domain Eukaryota; kingdom Metazoa; phylum Chordata; class Actinopteri; order Chaetodontiformes; family Chaetodontidae; genus Heniochus; species Heniochus monoceros. The sequence continues at coordinate 30,605,931 of JAPZEA010000023.1, read as the reverse complement.
GTCCTTATTTTGGTTGCGGTGGAACGTCAGGTGATCAGATCGATGAAGCTACATCCAGCAGTTGGTTAGCTTAGCTTAGCATAAAGACTGGAAACAGGTGGAAACTGCTAGCCTGGCTCTGTCTAAAGACAACATCCACCAACCAGGAGCTCTAAACATCTAACAAACGCTGGTCTGTAGGTCTGCAGGTCTGCAACGGACTCAGGTTCACAAGCGACTGTAATTAACAGTTAACATTAATGAATGAATATTAACTAATGTCAGTCAGTGTGTCTGAACCCAGCGGGGCTGCTTCACGTCACTTTTTTAATTCGACCAACAGTGTCAAACAAAGAGTCTGTAAAAACTCTGATGTGAGAAATCAAAGACTGTTTTCATGATAAATGAAACATTCAGTTATTGATCAGAAGTGTCTCTGATAAGTTTTCTCTGTCAGATGAAGATTGAAGGACCGTTCTGTCACCTTGAACTGTCTGAAGATCACTATTTTTGTACATTTTACAGACTGAAAACTGAGTCCAGAGATTAAACCCGACGTTCTGCAGGCGGTGTTGAAGGTCGCAGTGGGTCATGTGGATCAGTTTCTGTTGGAGGTTTGAACTCTCGCTGGTTCTGCTGCTGTGATTTAAAGATCAGGTGAAATTATAAATAATCCATGTTTGTTTCATATTTGTCTTCAGGGTTTGATTTTCTGAACAGAAGCAGCAAGTGAACGCATCACTGAAACTAATGTTCAAGTCCTACATGTGAGACTCTTCTGTTAACATGCAAACCAGCATCTGTGATAGTACCTGCGTCTGTCCAGCAGGGGGCATTGTTTCTGTGAACCATGTGATCGGGCATTAAAGGGGCGGTCAGAGGAGGTTCCTGCCTGCAGCTTTTAAAGGTTTGATGTGATGATGATGATGATGATGATGTGCCATTCAGAGTGCTAATTTAATTTTGGACTCCTCAGAGTTTTATGGAGCGCTGCAGGAACACGGCGACGTCTAATGGAACTGAGACGTTTGACTTTCAGAACACTTTCACTGGCGGCTGAAATGAAGCCAAAGATTCCTTCATGTGTCGGGAAACTTTAAAGATGTCAGCTGTGGTGGACTTCCTGCAGAATGAATGCTGTCAAATTAAAAGTCTTCTGTCTGCGTTCACCAGTGTCCTCCTGTTATTCATTAACTCAGCAGCCGGGGAGCAGGCTCAGTGTTTCAGGCTTTGAACACACCTGACAGGTATTTTCCTCTTCGTCTGAGCCTCGTTCACCAAACGAGGTGCAGACGGTTCAGAAGTGATGGTGATCAGGTTTGGTTTGATGAGGCTCTGTTCAGGAAGGTGTTAAATAATTACAAATAGATAATAATAAAAGATCATGTTTGTGTTTTTAAGTTGATGCCTCAGAGGAAAAGCAGCTCAGACTCTTCTTCTCTGGTGTCTGTAAAACATGAACTATAACAGTTAATGTGTTGAAAGCTGAAGTCGATCGGGACGGTCAAAGACTGGATGTCTTGGTTCTGTGTCTCCGTGTTGAAGAAGATGTTCCTGCGGAGGGAAAACTTCTTCCTCAGGTGGTGAAATGCTCGTCTGTCAGGACATTTTCTAACAAACACATTATCTTCATAGTGAGTGTTTCTCATGAATAAAACACGTGGACTCGGTCAGGTCCCTGAACGCCACAGCTGCTGACACAGTCTTACCTGAAACATTTAAACTTCAGTGAAACGACAGCAGACGCTCAGCTGTTATCACCTGTGACTTCACAGCTCACCTGATGTTAAATATGACACCAGGTGTCCTCGTGCCACCTCACAGATCACGTTTGAACCAAACCAGGAAATATGATCCTGGTCCAGGTCTCGTTTCATGTGGATCATCCACATCCAGCAGGACAGCAGTGGCTCTGCTAACAGGCTAATGTTCAGCAGGCCTCGTGTTCACCTCTCACCCTGTTAGCATGTTTGCTAATTAGCAGTAAACACAGTCCAGCCGAGGCCGAGGAGAACGTCCTCAGTCCTGCTGGTGATGATGAGGAGTCAGAGGAGGAAGATGAAGTTATTACAGTTCATCCTGAGGGAGCAGGAAGCAGATGTCCTGATGATCTGTTCAACAGCTGCTGAGACGTTCCACTCAAGACTACAAATGATGATGATGAAGATGAAGATGATGAACTCGTGTTAATGCTGTCATTCAGTAAGGAGCTGAAATTTAATGTTCACGTTCATTCAAAGAGCAACAAGACGAGTTAACACGAGACGTTTCATCACAACGAGACTAAGAATCAAACAATGAGACAGAACTTTTGTACATTTGTTGACTTTATTAGTTTGAACACAGCGACCATCCGTCTGGAGACTCGGCAGCTTCCTGTCGAACAGGAACGCCGCCGTCCTCACGAGTTCAAACACGAGTGTATTTACAACAAGTTCAAGTTCGACTTCACACAACAAAAGTGCATCAGATATAAATTTGGAAATAAAATACATGTGTCGATAGGATGTATTTACAGTTTCCAGGAGTATAAAGACGGAAACTAAAGATCAGCTGTAGGTAGTTTAGTTTCATTCATGTTCCCTCAGCTGCTCTCATCCTCACTCGCTCTTCATCTCTCCTCAATAAAATCTACTGGATCTTCATTTCATTTTATTATTTAGATGTATTTAACCTGCTTCTGGGTTATTTTTAGTTGTTTTCTCATCACTCATGAGTTTTACTCTGCAGCTTGGCTGTGGAGCAGCTTCTCTTCATCATCGTCATCAGTGACACGTGGTCGAACGACTTTTTCCAGTTTTACCACATTAACTGCAGTTTTTCTCTGTAACAGACGTTCACTTTCATTTTCATCGTCTCCTGAGCCGAGACTGTAAAATCAAACAGCTCCACAGTTAGCATGAAGCTAACGCGTCTGCCGTCCCTCAGAGGAAACGCTCGTACAAGACGTCCAAACGTCCAAACGTCCGTCTGGTCCGGAGCTGCAGTGTCAAACTTCTCTATGAAAATGAACTGATGATACTTCAGCTGCTTTACTTACGCAGTATTTCAATGATTTGGAGTATTTTTACATTCTGGTGTTGGTGCGTTCACTGAAAAGTTCTCTCAGTCTTCATCACTGATGTGACATGGTCAGATGATGAGGGGCGTGGCTGACTGTCTGATTGGCTGACTGTCTGATTGGCTGATTGGCTGTTTCACTCACCGTAACCAGTTGAGTGATTGGTGGGGGGTGGGGCATCAGGGTCCCTGAGTGACAGGTGGAGGCTCGTGATGCATTCAGGTGATCCTCATCAACTCGTAAAGTTTCCTCACCAGGAAGTGACCCTCAGCTAGAGGCAGTGAGCCCTCAGTTTTTCCCTGAAGGCGTCTGGAACACCCTCCATTCAGTGATGAGCAGACGTCTGACTGCCGAGTTCATGTCCACCACCACACAGGTACACAACTCCTTCACAAGCTGACGAGGACCCGACCAATCAGCATCACTGTCGCCCACACATTATAGCTCCTCTGCTGCCTTCCAATTGGCCACAGGCTGCTCCTCCTCCTCCTGTCTCCTCCGCCTGTTGAAGAAGCCGAGCTGAGAGGAAAACACAGTCAGTACTCACTGATTCACAGCTCAACATTAAACTTATCACACACTAACTGTCAGTCATCCTCGCAGCGACCCCTGTTGACCTGTGACCCCCCCATCCTGTCTCCATGGCAGCAGGTAGCAGGTGATGAATGACAGCATCAAACTCAGCCGCCGCAGTTACACGATTAATCTGTCAGATCTGAGGCGTGTGTTCAAGAATACTCCTGTGTGTGTGTGAGTGTGTGTGAGTGTGTGAGTGTGTGTGAGTGTGTGTGTGTGTGTGTGAGTGTGTGTGAGTGTGTGTGTGAGTGAGTGAGTGTGTGTGTGTGAGTGTGTGTGAGTGTGTGTGTGAGTGAGTGAGTGTGTGAGTGTGTGTGTGTGTGTGTGTGTGTGTGTGAGTGTGTGTGTGTGTGTGTGAGTGAGTGAGTGTGTGTGAGTGTGTGTGTGTGTGTGAGTGTGTGTGTGTGTGTGTGTGTGTGTGTGAGTGAGTGAGTGAGTGAGTGAGTGAGTGAGTGAGTGAGTAAATGTGTGTGTGAGTGTGTGTGTGTGTGTGAGTGTGTGTGAGTGTGTGTGTGT